>JASANG010000988.1:0-109439 GCA_030248215.1 Enoplolaimus lenunculus
TGTACTCGTTCAGTTAGTATACTAGCAAGGCGAAAAAGATTTTGCTATTAGTAATATGTTTCAGAAAGATTATGTCTTAATAAAAATATGAACATATCCCACGTTCCTCAAGTGCTGAGCAATTTGTTATACATTTTAATACTATACCAAAAGGTTCATATACTGAAATGTATTGTTTAAGCGTTTTTTTAAAATTTTGGGGTAAAAATTGACTGCTTGCACTCGTTTTTCCACTCCAATTGTTTTTATGGTACTTTAGTTAAACCAGATAGAACAGTTATAAATGCAAGTGTAAATCAGTCATAATTTAGGTTTTATGATATCGATCGCTCGTGACAAACAGTCGATAATGACTCTTGAATAAAAGGCAACTGGCCTAAAAGTCGTTAGTTAATGCCTCCTAGAGTCGCGCTTGTTTCGACATCCCGCTTTTAAGAAAATTTGATATTTGCTAAGTAGAATAAATTGGAATATGTAGCGGAACAACAAATCTAATTGTATGGCTTTTGGTTCAAGCAAAGACGTTCACCGCTGATTGATAAATACCAGCGTTTTGACTGTGTGTGACTAGGTGGATGTTGTTGTATGTTTGTGTTTTTGATTTAGAAGTTGGGACAAACAACAAAGTTAGCATTTGCTCGTAACCAGCACAGAATATCACACCTTTTTTATGGATATGAAAAGCAAGAAAGTTAAAAGTTGAATCATTTAAACTGTTCGAGTTCGCCAGTGCCCCAGATTGGCACCTGATAAAATGGCACAATGCATCACGGTTACAGGTTTCTGTAGCAGCTAAGCATTAAACTTAATTTGCAGAGGTCACAGTTGGGGTTATTGTAATAATTCGCGATAGTACAAATATTTCAATTCGCTTGTAAATGTATACGCGTCAGGTAATCGACTTGTTCTCAATCGCATCCATACTGTAAGGGCAACGGAGTTTAAAAAGCCTTTGGTATTTTGTCTTATTCAAATTTTTTTAGCTGTAGCAAATGTTTAGCGACATTTTCCAGCTTGTGGGTCTCTGGTTTTTCGCTCGAATAGATCGCAATGATTTTTGTGCTATCCGAGATTCAGCATTGCAATCAACTTCGTAAAACGGACAGATTTCATCACAGTAATGAAATTCTAGGCCAATGTTATTAGACCGTAAACAGTAGATTAAGCATATTCCTAACATCAGCATTAGAGCGTTTGAAAGCATCATATAACATTAACATAACCTTTAGCACTAAGCTAAAGCAAAGGATGTAGTCTAGAATGTAGCCTAGTCTTTCATGCCACCTGAAACAGGAACAGCCCTAAAAGTAACATTGCCAAATTATCAATACGGCTCAAGCAAATACATTTTTATTGGGTCATGCCAGGTCAATACATATCATATATTGCATATTTCAAAGAGGATGTTTCAACCGCTCAAATATTAAAGTAAATATACATGAAGAAAGCCGTTGATAATTTGGCTTATTTCAATCGGTTTCCAAATATGTAGATATACAGGTTACGACTACCAATTTCAGGTATGTTTCTATTATCTGATGGCTAATCGGCCTGTTAAAGTTATTTTTCTTTACTTGGCAACACTTAAAATTCCGAGTTGATTTTAACTCAGAATGATTCGAATTTAGTCAGAAGTTTGAGCTCTGAAATAGGACTTTCACAACTCATATAAGTATCTGAGATAATTCAACTCATTCAGAGTTAATTTATCAGCTAATCTGGAGTTAAACTCGACTCAGGAAAGAAAAAAAGAAAAAAAGTGAGAAAAAGAAAAATGAACATATTAGTAAAAGCCAACGCGGCAGTAAAAGTTAAATATATCTTTGACAGTCTTTTTCCTATAAAATGCAAAACGGTTCGAATCAAGAACTCACTGGAACAAAAGTAAATAGACAGATTTGTCTTTCCAAAATAAGATATAGATTGAAATCTGCTTATGAGACGAACTTTGCGTCAAGTGTACCGTGAGAAACGAATGAACGTTGAAATTAAAACAACGCTAACTAACTTCTAATTCAATCTATTACCAGAGGCTATGCGCACTGCTGTTGGATCGGCTCTGCTATAGGACCTTTTAATTTATTAATGTCCGCTAAGCAAAACAATTTTTTAAATTGATTTATGTTAGAAAACTCCGTATCCAACACTGTTCAAAAATTACATATTTCATTCCTCAAGCACTTAAAGTTAGCGACTGGGAGTGTTAGTCTTCAATTATCGTTGAGATCAGGCTAAATATTGGCACATGCAATTCGCCTGTAAAAGTTATTAGGTACTGCTTCATTGCATATTTCAGTGATTTGATTTCAACTCAGAATGAATTTCATCCACTCAGTGCTCTGAGTTGGTTCTTGTTTATTTCAGACTGAGTTGATACATTGAATCACAATGTCAACTCACGTTATAGCTCGCACTGAGTTAATAAATAAAAAGTAGACAATATTCTGATTTTTAGTTGATTATCAATTTCACTATGAGCTGAATTCTCGATAAATACGGGGCGAATTATGTTCTTAGTTGACTAAACCAACTCGGTATAAGTTGAATTATCTTTCAATGCAAGTCAAAATAAGTATATTATTCAAACCCAAATTTTAGTTGCTCTTTTTCAACATAGCATTCTGAGTTAATATTATTTCAGTTGAGTTGAATGAAACTCAAACCTATGAAGTTTAGGTTCAAATAAACTGTACGTTCGGTATTTGGTGCGCAATCTTTTCGTCCGGAAATTGCGTTTGAAGAAATTGAAATAAAGCAAAAAATGTAAATTGGCACGTAAAATAAACGGCGTTAAGTTGAGTTTTCAAGACACTTAATTAAGATTTGCATGTGTCATTCATAGATATAAGGCAAAACTTTTATATATTCTTGTTTTCAGATGCAATGAAAGATACCTTATATAGTGTAAAAACGCGCATGACCGACGGAACGATTATTTCCCGGGCTGCGTTGACTTAAGCTAAACACAGGAGAACCATTAAATCAATTTGTTAGGGTGTCAACTGACGCAACATAGAAAAATCTGCTCCCGCGTGCTTGAAAATGTGGTTGAAGAGTAGCGAACCTAAAAACCAAACGGTTTGTTTTTAAGTTCAATTCATAAACATTGAAAACAAAACAAACCCTGAGATTATAAAACCTTTGTTTGCATAGAATATGCGACCAACGTAAACAACAGGGGTGGAACAGTATTATAATCATATTCTTAAGCCTAAGCCTAAGCCTAAGCGTAAGAATGCGTTAATTCTTAAGCCTAAGCCTAAGCCTAAGCCTAAGCGAAGCAAAAAATTAGTCTTAAGCTTATTAAGCTTACTCTATTCTAGTGCCACTGAAAAACGTTCCGTTCGTGATCTTTGCACGGGCCGCGTATGCTATGAGCAAGAGTGGCCACACTCAAAAAAGATACATAACTCACAGTACTTTTACAGCGCGTAGGCACAATACATAATATTTGCAATACGTTAGAGCCGCCTCGTGCTCAGGCTGCAAGAGTGCAAGCTCCTATGCTCGAATGCTAATGGTAAACGTTTCACGTCTGAAGGTTCAAATACTTACTTGGAATAAGAAATGAGATAACATCGTGCGGGAAAGTGCAAACTGGAACACTCTACCTAAACGATATAAACCTCAACTTTAGTAGACTAAATTTTCTTCGCGATGATGGTGTTCTGTTATTTGAGAGTTCGGCCAATGTAAAGAACAGGGGCGGAACAGTATTGTAAGCATTTTGCTAAACCTAAGCGTAAGCCTAAGCTTGAGCCAAGCAAAAAAATAATCTAAAGCTTAATAAGCTTACGCTATTGCAGTCCCACAGAAAAACATTCCGCCCCTGAACTTTACATGGGCCGAGAGTTCAATGAACCATTCGGTAGGTAGCGCGTTTACTGTTGGTAGACGAAACATCCGTGCCTGCCTACCTATAGAACTCAATTTTTCTTATATTATTTTCACTAATCAGTCTAGAGCGGAACTAATTAACTATCGTGCAATTCAAGTGATTTTTATTTTAAACTAGTTTTAACTTTAACGTCACCATTATGGTCACCGCTAGCTAAACTCAACAGATAGTTCGCCAAGGATAGAAGCCTGCATAAAAATGAGCAACCGCTAAACTGTAAACATTTATCAGCGTATGACATAAACAAATAATATCTAAATTTGACTGCTTTTATGAATTATGCAGGCACGTAGCCAGCTCACCATGCTAGGTGAGGCTAATAATTTTTCAGGAAGAACATACAAAGGTTTTCAATGATTACAGGGAAAGTTGAAAATTTTCTAGGGGGGCAAACTTTTTTCAGGGGGGCTGAGCCCTCCTGGCCTCCCCTTAGCTAAGAGCCAGGAAATATGGATTAATTAATTGAAATAAAATGAATTTTACGAAGCAAAAAGTTCTATGTGTAAAGATTATTAATAGTATCGAAACCATATATATAATAGTTTTTATATGTCGTTATTTTACCATAATGCAAGCTTTTGTTTGCGCTCTTTTGTTTAAAATCTGCCGACGGCGGAGTGGCCTGAAAATGGAACCATTAACCATATATATACATATAGAGAGAGTCAAAATACAACATTGTTTAAAGTGCATTTCTTGTGACGTCTAAGCAAAGAAATCTGAAACCTTTTACAGAAACAAACATACATTTTCTATGCATACACCACTGGCAAGTTTATTTATCCATAAAAGTATTTTTTTTTCGGCATGCCAAATGCTTTAGGAAATAAAATGGTTTGTGCCAAAAATTTGTCTAAGATTTCGGTCTAAGCAACTCAACCGAACATTGAGGGTACGATACGATGGGAACCTGCATATTAAATATATATTTTATGTGTTGAAAACGTATTTACGCGAACCATCTGGTTTGCGATACTACTGAAATACAGCATAACGGGCCCATGTATACAACAGGGCCGGAACACTAGTATAAGCATATTCGTAAGCCTAATCCTAAGCCAAAGCATAAGCCTAAGCCTAAGCTCATGGATGAGCCTATTCCTAAGCCTAAGCCTAAGCCTAAGCCTAAGCAAAAAATTAGCCAAAATTTTAAACTGAATCTATTATAGCCCATCCGGAAAACGATCCGGCACTGTTCTATACATGGGCCGCATAACGCTGATGTTGCTTTGAAATTGATTACGCCAAACAAATGTGTTAATGTTTACTGTAAGTATTAACAAAGAATTCTTGAACTGCTTAATTTTGCACTCTGTAGTTCAGGATTTAAAACATGCGGATGAATTATCGCTCAATTGCAGATGTTCACTTAAACTTGTTTGAGTTTGATGGTTTCAACACATCATTTATTATCGAATCCAAATATATGATCGCTTCATCCATTACATGTAAAGTTTAATGCTTGAGTACCTAGTAATGCATTAAAAAGTGTCATCAATTCCAGCACGTGAAATTTGGCATGCCACTGCACAATATAATCTGTGAAATTGATTTTTTGAGTTGCGGCGCCGCCCTGAAAGCATAATGCCGCCCAAAGGGTTGCCCTATGCATTATCTTTACTGCAATATATGAACAATGATTGGCGTTGACTTTAATACCATTGGCGTTGAAAGTCATTATTGTTAACAGTTCATTACATTTATATAATGCTTACTTATAAGGTCTTGGCTCTGTCACCCTGCAAAAAACGTATCTTGCGTAGTTATTAGGTCAACAGTAAATAATTACGTGGTCGTTTTTTTCCGCAAAGACGGTTGAGTTTCAAGAAACATTGTCTTTCCTAATTAATATAAGAAAATAGACACTTAATCGTACGGATATACTCCGTTCAATCTCGAGGCATAGTAATAAAAATAAAAGTCATTGTTTGCATATTCCCACAAAATCTTTGTCTAACTCATAATAACTGGCGTTGCAAAATCGGCCGAGACTCGGAATGAGGCTTAGGGTAGCGCTATTATACTTTTTTAATTTTTAATGTATTTAGAAGCCGTCCGTCACCGTGCAGTATCATCACACGAATATACTCGGGCACGATACCGTACGGTAGAGTTTGAGTATGAGTACAAGTTGAATTGCGTTAACGTGTCATTGGGAGAATTTTAGTGAACACGAAGTGTGAAACCGACAGTATTGTTTCTCAATTCGACATCCTTAGTGGATATTACGTTTTTTGGAACCAACGTTTGAATGTTTTTGTTGTAACGGTACAGTTTAAATATATGTTGTGCTAATGGGCGCCGGCGTTAATCTATACAGCTTTCCTAAATTTGGTTGCAGAAACATTCAGGTTTCGGTTGTTTTAATATAGCACAATGTCTTATTTTTATGATGTAAACATTAGTAACGATTTAATAGAATTGACATGGTCGTAGTATTTTTAAAAATTGAATACCGGTATTTCAGACCGGAAATATTTATGCTGGGGTTTTATTTGTACGTTTATTGTGACGGACGGTAAAACACGGTGCCAGATGGCGCCGCACGGCAAGCCGAGCGCAATCAGTAGGCTATTGTTTAGCTTCTGGTTTAGCCTTTCAGCCCCAATTTTGGCCTAAACCTCAGCGCATGTCCAAGCTCTGCATTAAAATAATAAACAGTAGAGTTTGGAGAAATTTTGCGTTTATCAAATTGACAGTGGCCCGTGTATAAAACAGAGCCGGATCGTTTTCCGGAGGTGCTATAATAGAGTCAGTGTAAGCTTTAGACTAATTTTATGCTTAGGCTTAGGCTTAGGCTTAGGCTTAGGAATAGGCACATCAATACGCTTAGGCTTTAAACCTTAGGCTTAAGCTTAGGAATATGCTTATACTACTGTTCCGGCCCTGTTCTATACATGGGCCGCGACTTAGTCGTACGCTAAGGCTTTGGAATATGCTTTTAATACAGTCACGGCCCTTTTCTTGACATTGGCTTCCTTGCTCATAAACGTTAAGCGGTATGCAGGATAAAATTATGCAGACGATGAAGTCGAAATTGCTTGTAAAACAACTGCTTTAATGCTGTATATTTAACCGTGAGTATATAATCGGTTTGCGCAGCCGGACAAAGTGCAGTTCAAATAAAATTTGGACATTTAAGCTCAATTTTAAACACCGGCTTTGCGATAACAAGCAAAGTTGAAGATTTTTAAAAACACTGCAAAGTTAAAGGCGGAGATTAGAATTGCTGCCCACACTCAGCTCTCTTAACTTCACTACATGATAGCCTTTAATTACGACGAGAGTTCACCCATGCCCTGAGTGGGTACATCCTGTAGGTGGCTGTGCCACTCTCGATCATATTTCAAACTAAAAACCGAAACATAAACTAAAACCAAACCCAAAACCACACCTTAAAGAAATTTCTGGCTTCATCTAGTCTCTCTTAAAACTTAAGTTAGGCTTAGACTTTGCTAGAAAACTTAAGAATTATGAAATTGAGGCTAATTCGGCTGTGTCCGCAATGTTAGTTCATGTCATGGGTGACTATCACTTATTATTGTTGTTGTTGCGGTAAGTTGTTGCTCTACGCGACGCTGGACGTAAATTTCTGCGGCGGACACCCACATGCGGTTGTCGATCTGTATGCAAATTAGGTCGAAACTCATATGGGTAGCCAGCAGGATGCAACCGAAGGTAAAAGTACGGGAGCCGGAGGTCAGCGAAATTAGCCAGTAAAAATGATGGTTAGTTAATTTTAGCCAATATCTGTAATATGTTGTTAAGTTGTTCGATTTCACGCTATTTTTCTGCGAAATTTCGGAAATTCCTATTTAGCACCGAAAGCCTCCAAAGCCTAATTATTAATTGGTCATACACTGTCCATATATAAGTTTGCATAGCGGCTCAGCCGCCACGCATAGATTTATAGCTTTTACGCCTTGTAGCAACGCCTAAGCCTAACTTAAGTTCTAAGAGAGACTAAGTGGAGCCAGGGACTCCCTTAAAGTGTGGTTTGGGGTTTGCTTTTAGTTTTATGTTTTAGTTTTTAGTTTGATACATAATTAAAAGGTGCACTGCCACCTAGACGTATAAACTCAAGTTTTTCACACTCTTGCTACAACTACCTATTGCTTAATAAAAAAACAAACGCCTTGCACGACATATAATTGCTCAATTAAGGATAGACGTTTTGAAAAACTGGCCCATGTATGGAACAGGGCCGGACAGTTTCCCGGCAGGGCTGTAATAGAGTCAGTTTAAGCCTTAGACTACTTTTTGCTTAGGCTTAGGCTTAGGAATACGCTCGTCCTTACTCTTAGGCTTAGGCTTAGGCTTAGGCTTAAGAATAGGCTCGTCCTTACGCTTAGGCTTAGACTTAGGCTTAGGCTTAAGAATAGGCTCGTCCTTACGCTTAGGCTTAGGCTTAGGCTTAGGCTTAAGAATAGGCTCGTCCTTACGCTTAGGCTTAGGCTTAGGCTTAGGCTTAAGAATAGGCTCGTCCTTACGCTTAGGCTTAGGCTTAGGCTTAGGCTTAAGAATAGGCTCGTCCTTACGCTTAGGCTTAGACTTAGGCTTAGGCTTAGGCTTAGGAATATGCTTATGCTACTGTTCCGGCCCTGTTCTATACATGGGCCGAAAAACTAATACGCTGGGAAAATACATAACCGCATTCTAAAACTCTAGTATATACCTTCATGCCTATTGCAATACAAAATTATTCAATATAATTTGAGTATGATCCAAAAGAATTATTCGTAAATAATACATTTATGACTGAGTGTTTGAAACTATTGATAAATTTTACACAAAACTTTTAACGTAATTAACTTTTTCCATCGGTTTGTTTTTATTGCTTTAGCTAAGAATCGACGATAACTTTTCTATAGACAAAGGCGTTCAGCTTACATACTCAGCACCAAATGTACCAACTTCTGCTTGACTCCGAAAAACACAGTACTTACAAGATCAAATTCGGTTCAACAAACGGTAAATATTAATGAAAAGTATATACCCCCGGTAAGTAAATATCATGGGAGGAAACAGGCAGGCAAAAAACACGACGTGCACTAGATATTATTTTGCATAAGAATTCAACAATATACTCCATAAGGTCTGTACGGTTTGTGAAGGGACCCATGTATAGAACAGGGCCGGATCGTTTTCCGGAAGGGCTATAATAGAGTCAGTTTAAGCTTTAGACGAATTTTTTGCTTAGGCTTAGGCTTAGGCTTAGGCTTAGAAATAGGCTCATCCATACGCTTACGCTTAGGCTTAAGCTTAGGCTTTAAGCTTAGAAATATGCTTATTCTACTGTTCCCGCCATGTTCTACACATGGGCCTGTGAAGGAGTGCAAACAAAAATTTTAGCGTGGTGTTTGAGCTGAAAATGATATCAAAAAATTGAACTAATCTGAGCAACATTTGAGTCGCTCAAGCTATAAACGCCGTATGAATTACGAGTTAGGAATTTGATTTTGAAAAATAGCTTTGGTTTTTAATAGTTTCACACATTTTAAAATTCTTGTTAAAAAATTTATTTTCCTTATTTTTCATAGCAGTAGTTTTTCCATTGTTGTGTTCAGAACGAAGCGATCGACAGATCAAAAGCCAATTTTTGGTCGAAAGCTTAACCAAAATATTGGTTCAGTGTCAGGTTGGGAGCTGTAAACTACAATAAACACACATAGTCCATATATACTAAATATATGCAAATGTTTATTGCATTTTGCACATGGAAATTAAAAATAGGAAATGGAAAAACCGGGTGACCCCATTGCTATAAAAATGGGAGACATCTTTGCTGGAACTGTGTTGATTTTTTGCTGGAATAAAGTGTAAAGCATTTTAAAGTGTTAATCGCTGTCCTAAAATCCTAAACAAGAGCCAACTGACCGAATATTAAACGTTTCAAAAATCGCAAAATTCTGAAATATATAAGATCGTCGAAAAGAAACTGCTTTTAAATGTTACAGCATCCAGGTCGTCTCAATAGACATCGTTACAACATAAGGTGACTTGTTTTTACACCCATAAGAGTTAGGAAAACTTGTTCAAAACACAATTATTACGCACTGAGTAACCCCACAAACTCTTCTCAGGGTTGAGATTTTTCATAAATTTCAGAAAATGTGCCCGTTACAAATCGATTATAGGCAAATTTTTAGCTCCGTATCAGCAGCCGCGTGACGATGTTGAAATGCCATACGTTCCGCTGTATTTCTGGATCAGTTGTCAATACAGTTCGGACCATTTGGTGTGCTCACGAGTGAGTAGCGGTGAGTCGTACTCTCTCATGCGGGAACCCAGTTTTTACCGTCCTTGGGAAAGTGTTTCTACCACACTTTAAGTTCCAGTGCATGAAATTGGGTTGATTTAGTTAGTCTCCAAATTATTTAAACCACTGCAACTGGGAATCTTTCGACTGTCACTTGTCTTTTGAACTATATGTACATGAACCATTTTTCGTTCCAAGAAGAAACAACCACATTGAAATACCTATATACTTATGTCAGTCCCACGTTACCGTTGGGTTGGGTTGCACACGTATTGTCCGCCCTGTTTTTTTCTGTTTGACAGAATAGATTATCGCAGTAACTCTGAACCGACATAATTTTAGCTAGCTACCGCGTCCACGCATAGTTTCGTTTTCCACGAAATGTCCACAAATAGTTTTCGTTTTGAAAAAATGTCCGCATACCAAAAGTAAAGACCTATACTAACGATTTCCCACCAAAATTTAAATTTTCCAACCAAAATTTGAATTTCTTCGCCAAAATTTGTATTTTCCCGCCAAAATTTGAATTTTCCCGCCAAAATTAGAATTTCCAGCCAAAATCAATTTTCCAGCCAAAATTTGAATTTTCCCGCGATAATTTGAATTTCCCGCCAAAATTTGAATTACCCGCCAAAATTTGAATTTTCCCGCCGTAATTTGAATTTCCCGCCAAAATTTGAATTTCTTTCAAGATTTAAATTTCACGCAAAAATTTGGATTTTCCAGCAAAAATATGTGTTTTGCCGCTGAACCTTAAATTTACCACCAAAATTTGAGTTTTCTCGCCAAAAACACAGTGGAAAAACACGCATTACTGACAGGTTTCAGTTCCGTCGAATATGTCAAATATCTTATGCGTCCGAACGTCTTTTGTTTATGTGTCCGGACATATTTTCTTAGATATCATTGGCGTCCAGTACCAGCTATGCATGCTACCGCGGACAGTATAGCTTGTCTAGTTAGTTAACGTTTAATGGATGCTATAGAGCTTTTAACAAACGACTGGACATCTTGTGTGCAATCCAAACCAATGGTAACGTGGGACTGACATTAAGCTAAATGGAACAATCAGTCCATGTCACTTTGGCCAATGTTACCTTTAGTGCTGCACCGATTGCAGCGCCGGATTCCGAAATTTCTGACGGGGACGGGCTGGTAAATGTTTTGAAATTCAATTTTCACCAAAACACATTGTGAGGTGGAAAATTGAAAGGTAGGAACCTTATCACTTTTTATAAAAGACTTTCCGACGGAGAAAATTGTAAAGTAGGGAAGACCTTATCATTTTATCACAAAAATTTTCCTGAGGTTGGAAAATTGGGCCGATTTCGTTTCTCATTACCCTCCTCTAGTGATTTCAATTAAAATTTAATTATTTAAGACTTGAATGAAAAATGAATATTTGCTTTCACACTAGTGATCTTATGGACTACCGCAGAACCAAATATGTATTTTCAACAGTTCAGAAATTACATTTTTTCATGTGTACTACCTTGTAAAAGTGACGCGCTGAGTTGAATTGCGCCGTGTTTTGCGTTGGTTGACTGGTTTAATGCAGTTAAATGTAATTTATCTCAAACTCGAACGGCGAAGCATTTAAAGACTAATCTACTTTTCATACACAAGACAGTCCACAGGACCGAGGGTATGACAATGATGTAAAAAAGAAAAGTTTTCAATATCATACTAAAATCTGAATTATGAACAAACACTTTTTTGGCAGTAACTATAATTGGAGCGAAACCCAAACTCAACCAGCACTAAACACTACATACAATAATACACCGAAAAACCAAATATACTCACAAAAATTGTCAGAATTTACATCAGTATATCTGACTGAGGTTTGAATACAGAATTTTAGCGTCAGCTCTAGCTGGGGAAGCAATGCAAATTATTCCAAAGAATTCTTTACACAATAGCATTTCGGATATCTGGCGCATATCCGGATATCCGGATACATATTCCATTTTTATACATATGTGGATATTTTTAATATCCGGATATCCGCATATCCGCTGCCCATCTAAACGAAATATTTACAACTTTGAGTGCGACTCTCAACCTATTTGCAACCAACTCTCACGGCATAAAATAGCTTTATGACCAAAACGAACAGTATTTCATACCGGAAAGGAAACGAAAACTAAAATCCGGTTGCACGCTCTGCAGGCCCGTAGCCAGCTCACCTTGCTAGGGGGGGGCTAAAAAATTTTCAGGAGGAGCATTCAAGCGTTTTCAACGAGTTACAAGCAAGGTTGTAAACTATCTAGGATGGCCCAAAATTTTCCAGGAGGGTTGAGCCCCACCTGCCCCCCCTTGGCTACTGGCCCGACGCTCTGTCACGGGTCAAACATTTGTTACAGTGGCCAAAGCTTATCAGGTGAATTACGTCAACGCCATTTCAGACGGCTAAGCATAGGTTGAAAAATAAAAGTTGAAACAAGTGAATTTCTAAAATTCATGACACGATCATGCCAGGATACAAACCTATATTCAGTTTGAAAAACAAACCTTGGTTAACGGCGGAATCCTGTTTTTGTGTCTGTGTTATCTTTTAATTGCGGACTGAAACTCATCGACACAGAAAACTTTATACTGCGCACGAAATAGCTCACGATTTTATGTCCCAGCATGGTACTGAACGGTAAATAGCTATAAAATTCTAAACCAAGTGTACCTAGAAATCTTGCGCAATTTGCTCAGCAGTTGGCCGTCAACTCATTCTGGCTTTGTTCAATATGTTTAGCGTCGCTGGCAAACGTCTGTTTGTACTTTATTTGGTGCTACTTTTACATGTTAGTATATTTTGTGACTATGGACAATTAAACTCAGTTGAGTTTTCGTTCAACAGCAGGTTTAAATCGGTTATATTTCAAATCCAACAAATATATATACGCCGTCACATTGTACAACTATAATATCGTATTCTCAGATGTTTAGGTAGCGCGAGCAGCCGGCCATGTGTAGAACAGGACTCGAACGTTTTCTGGCGTGACTGTAATAGAGTACGCTTAAGCTTTAGACTAATCTTTTTGCTTAGGCTTAGGCTTCGGCTTAGGTTTAAGTATAAGCTCATTCTTACGCTTAGGCTTAGGCTTAGAAATATGATTATAGTACTATTCGGCCCTGTTCTATGCATTGGGCCGAACAGCTATCAATTGTTACTGGTAAGTTTTATTATAAAGTATACAAACCAATTATTTATAATTGCGAAGCTGAAAATTAATCGTATTTATCTCTCACATGATTTGTTCTATTTTGTGTGCGAATTATGAGATACGTGGTGCAATACGCATTTGAGAATATACAGGCCTCTATACAGGTATAAACGGAGAATGTCGCAAGTTGAAGTTGCTTTAACATTTAACATGTAGTTGATTATGAGCAACTCAGCGCCATGTGTGCACATTGAAATATATACAGTTGCGAATTACACAATAAGACGGGGTATAACGGAAAAGCCCAAGTGCTTACCCACACAACACCATAGGCAGGTAATCCACCGTGTTTAACCGTTTCTCACATAAATATTTTCTATTTTTCCTGAGACCTACTTTTATGCTAGGATTCTAACTCCGGTGATTGGAGTCGGAGGCGTATACCATCACCACTCAGCTATAGGAGCTTGACGCTCGAGCCCGAGGGGGCTCTCACGTCTTGTGGTGATTTAGTACTATGTATACGTGTGTTGCAATTGTTAAACACGGTGCGATATATATTTAACGTATATACACTGCGCTGAGTTGCCTATAAGCAACTCAATTTGAGAAGGGGTTAATATACAATTTAAAAGCTGGAAACCAGGTGCGTATTTGTTGGATCATTTTCCAGTAATAACTTCACTAAACATTTGGCGAAACATATAAACGACACATATATGTTCCAATAGACGAGACATCATACTGTCAGATATTCCCCGGCGCTCCAACGCCGAGGAATATCCGATCGGCGTGCTAAAACCGGCCCTATAGCCCCATGGAGCCATCTGGCCTTCTTGATCTCCCCAACAACTACAAGACAGCCCTACAATCCCCTCGCATGCTGGTTACAGTAGCGCAGTTGAGCGCTTGTTATTTCTACTTCTTTTCTTTACCGCTATTAGTTCCAGTTCGACAACCGCTATATGTCAATCACAGCCGCGTTAACGCAACGTCTACAATATCATGCGGACACGATGTGTAATTTTTCATCGACTGTAGACGGTTGCCATCTACCGAACAACGAATAGCAGCACGTGGTACTATTTTTAAAATTTGAATTTTAAAAGGCATCTACTATATTCCACAGATTTCAAATGACGCATTCTTGAGACTTTCAAAACGGCAGCTGTTCTTCGTGCTAATATGCCTATAACAGCAACCGTCTGCGCTCATAGTCTAAACTCACAGCAGTTGTCAGCGAGATTGTTTGTTTATATGAGGGTTGCTGTCGATGCTTAATTTCAAATGAAAGAGCTTAGACGCTCGTCCTGTAAACTACAACTAAAGTAATTGTCAATCAAATTTTGGAATTTTAGGCAATCGTCTATGGTTTTAAAGGCATAAAAGTTCTGCGTGGATGAAGTTTCACTACGCGCGATCCCGTAGACAGAGGGGGCTTAACCTCAACATAAAAAAATCTTGACCCGAAGCAAGTTTTTGCCCTACTTATCAGGCTTGTATAAAACATCTACCTATTGATTTTGCTTTTCCATACAAAAGTTGAGCTGACCGCGGACCTGAAGGACGATATTTTACAGTTTTTACGCATGAAAACATTTTTTGTAATTCAAAATATTGTTGAGAGTGATAAAGAAAATTTTTAGTCCAATGCAAAGAACAGGGGCGGAACAGTGTAAGCATATTCCTAAACCTAAGCGTAAGAATGAGCATATTCCTAAGCCTAAGCCTAAGCCTAAACCAAGCAAAAAAATAGTCTAAACGCTTTAAGGTTACTGTTCTCTAGTCCCACAGACAAACGTTTTCATTTTTTATATTTAACCTACTGTGACCTAAACACAACATGTGAATGTTCTTTCCGGATATAATGACCCGAAGGTAAACAGAATTTGAATTTTCAGACGAATAAAAACCAGAACCACACAGAATGCTTTCTTTTTTATTCACATATGCCGACCTAGACAACCACAGCTAAGCCAAACACTTTATAGATCCACCAAAACTACGCCCTAAACACGTTTTTAGATAATTTATTATTACCAGTAAAATTAATTACGTACTCATTATTAATATATAAATGTTCTTTTTATATTCAAATATAAAAACAACAATAGTTATTTATGAGATTTAAAAACGAAGATTTATATTAGACAACAAAAAACTATAATCACAAAATTAGGTATTTTTTTATATAAAAAACAAAACAATTTTATTCCGAAAGGCGATAACAGAAAAGAATCGGTGTAAAAGCGAAAAGTATAGATAAGAGAGAATTTTTGAAGTAATTAGTAGGATTTTAATTATCATAATTTAGTCATTGTATTAAAATAGATGAATTAAAAAAAAAAATACAAGAGAAGAATTTATTTATAGGGGAATAAATATTAGAAGGAAGATTTATAAATTTTAATAGAAAAGTGGGAAGCTAGAGGTCAAGAGTATTGAACAAGTCAAAAAGCGCCAAAAACACAAATCGGAGGAGACTTCAAAGGCCGTCGGTTGCGCCAACGAGCGAGCGCGAAGCACACGGCAAAAAAAAACAAAAGCAAGAAAAAAGAACAAAAAAAGGCAACTCAACAACAGAAAAAGAGACAACAAGCAAAAAAAGCGCAAAAAACAAAGAAAGAGAAACAAGGGCGCAGACAAGCAACAACAAAATCGAAGCAAAGAGCAAGAACGGGCAAGAAGAGGACGACAACGAACAAAAAAAAGAAAAGCAAACAAAGCGAAGCAAGAAGAACAAAAAGAGAAAAGCAAAAAGAAAAAGGAAACGCAAAGCGACGGCAGAGAACAAAGAAAGGAAAAAAGCACGGCAAGCACAAAAAAAAGCAAGAAAAAAAAAGGGAGAGAAGAAAAAGAGAAAAAAAAAGAACGAAGAAAAAGCGAGGAAAAAAGGCAAGAGGGAGAAGAAAAGAAGGAAGAGGAAAAAAAAAACAAAAAAACAAAAAAGGCGAAAAAAGAGAGAAAAAGGGAAAAGCAAAAAGAAAAAAGAAAAGAAGGGAGAAGGGGGCGGACGGAGGAGGAAGGGAAAAAACAAAGAAAGAAAAAAAAAAAAAAGAAAAAAAGAAAAAAAGCAGAGCGGAAAAAAGAAGGAAAAAAGAGAAGAGGGAGAAAAAAAAGGGGAAAAGGAAGAGAAAAAAAAAGAAAAAAGAGCAAAGGGGGAGAGGAAGAAAAAAGGAAACAAAGAAGCAGGACGGGAGAAAAGGAAAAGAAAAAAGAAGGAAAAAAGAAAAAAAGAGAAAGAAGAAAAAAAAGAAGAGAAACAAAGAAGGGGAAGAAACAGAAGAAAAAGGCAAGCAAAAAAAAGCCAAAAAAGAAAAGGGCAAAAAAAAAAAAGGAAGAAAAAAAAAGAGGGGAAAGGAAGAGAAAAGAAAAAGAAAGAAAAAAAAAGAAAGCGAGAAAAAGAGAAAAGAAAAAGAAAAAGAGGGAAGGCGAAAAAGAGAAGCAAAAAAAGAAAAAAGAGAAGGAAGAAAAAAAGGGAAGAACAAAAAAGAGGGAAGAGAGAGGAAGGAAAAGAAAAGGAGGGAAGGAAGAAGAGAAGGAAAAGGCAAAAAAAAAAACAAAGAGCGGAGGGCGAAGAGAGAAGAAGCAGAAAGGAAAAAAAAAGAAAAGGAGAGGAGGAAGAAGAGAAGAGAGAAAGAGAAGCGGAAAAGAGAAAAAAGGAGAGAAGAAAAAAAAAAAGGGAGAAAAAAAAAAAAAAAAGGAAAAAAAAAGAAAGAAGAAGAAGAAGAGAGAAGCGCAAAAGAAAAAAAGGAGAAAAAAAAGAGGAAAAAAAAAAAAAGGAGAGAAAAAAAGAAAAAAAAAGAAAAAAAAGAGAAAAAAAAAAAAAAAAAAGAAAAAAAGCAAGAAAAAGAAAAAAAAAAAAAAAAAGAAAAAAAAAAGAAAAAAAAAAAAGCAGAAAAAAAAAAAAAGGAAAAAAAAAAAAAAAAAAAAAGGGGGAAGAAAAGAAGAAGAGAAAAGAGAAAAAAAAAAGAAGAAAAAGAAAAAAAAAAAAAAGAAAAGAAGAAAAAGAAAAAGAAAAAAAAAAAGAAAAAAGGAGAAAAAAAAGGAAGGAAGAGAGGGAAAAAAGAGCAGAAGAAAAAAGAAAGGAGAACCAAAAGAGAAAAGAAAAAAGAAGAAAAAAGGAAAGAAAGAAAAAAAGAAAAAGGGAAAGAAAAAAAGAAAAAAGAAAAAGAAAGAAGAGAAAAAAAAAAAAGAGGAAGAAAAAAAAAAGAAAAAAAAAGAGCCGAGGAGAAAAAGAAAGGAAAAAAAAAAAGAAGAAAAAGAAAAAAAAAGGAGGAGAAAAGGAAAACAAGAAAAAAGGAAAAAGGGAGAGAGAAAAGAGAGAAAAAAAAAAAAGAAAAAAAAAAAAAAAAAAAAGGGGAGCAAAAAGGGGCAAAAGAAAAAAGGAGAGAAAAAGAGGAAAAGAAAGGAAAAAAAAGAGAGGCAAAGAAAAAAAACAAAACAGAAAAGAAAAAGGAAAAAGGGGAAAGGGGAGAAGGAGGAAAGAAGCAGGAAGAAGAGCAAAAAAAAGGAGAAGAAGAGAAAAAAGGAGAAAAAGAGGGAAAAAAAAGGAGCAAAGCAGAAAAAGAGAAAAGGAGAAAAAAGAGAAAAAAAGAAAGAAAAAAAAAAACAGAGAAAGGAGGAAAAAGGAGAAAAGAAAAAGGAAAAAGCGAAAAAACAAAAAGAGAAAGGGCAAGAAAAAAAGAAAAAAAAGAAAGCAAAGAAGGCAACGAGCAAAAAAGAAAACAGGGGAGCAAAAAAAGAGGCAAGAAAGAAAAAGGGTTTAGTAAAGAGGTAAAAAAAAAAGAAAAGTATGTGCTGTGAGAGTATAGAACAGTAATGTTAAACATTTTAGACTATTTTTTTGCTTGGTTTAGACTTAGGCTTAGGCTTAGGAATATGCTCATTCTTACGCTTGGTTTTACATATGCTTACACTGTTCCGCCCCTGTTCTTTGCATTGGACTAAAAATTTTCTTTTTCACTCTCAACAATATTTTGAATTACAAAAATGTTTTTCATGCGTAAAAACTATAAAATATCGTCCTTTAGGTCAGCGGTAAGCTCAACTTTTTGTATGGAAAAAAAATCAATAGGTAGATGTTTTATACAAGCCTGATAAGTAGGGCAAAAACTTCCTTCGGGTTAGATTTTTTTATGTTGAGGTTAAGCCCCCTCTGTCTACGGGATCGCGCGTAGTGAAACTTCATCCACGCAGAACTTTTATGCCTTTAAAACCATAGACGATTGCCTAAAATTCCAAAATTTGATTGACAATTACTTTAGTTGTAGTTTACAGGACGAGCGCTAAGCTCTTTCATTTGAAATTAAGCATCGACAGCACCCTCATATAACAAACAATCTCGCTGACAACTGCTGTGAGTTGAGATTACCAGTCGGCTGCTGTTATAGGCATATTTAGCACAAGAACAGCTACCGTTTTGAAAGTCTCAAGAATGCGTCATTTTGAAATCTGTGGAATATAGTAGAGTGCCTTTTAAAATTAGATTTTAAAAATAGTACCACGTGCTGCTATTCGTTGTTCGGTAGATGGCAACCGTACTACAGTCGATAAAAAATTACACATCGTGTCCGCATGATATTGTAGACGTTGCGTTAACGCGGCTATGATGAGCATATAGCGGTTGTCGAACTGGAACGATTAGCGGTAAAAAAAGAGTTGGATTAACAAGCACAAACTGCGCTACTGTAACCAGCATGCGAGGGGATTGTAGGGCTGTCTTGTAGTTGTTGGGGAGATCAAGAAGGCCAGATGGCTCCATGGGGCTATAGGGCCAGTTTTAGCACGCCATCGGATATTCCTCGGCGTTGGAGCGCCGGGAATATCTGACAGTATGATGTCTCGTCTATTGGAACATATATGTGTCGTTTATATGTTTCGCCAAATGTTTTAGTGAAGTTATTACTGGAAAATGATCCAACAAATACGCACCTGGTTTCCAGCTTTTAAATTGTATATTAACCCCTTCTCAAATTGAGTTGCTTATAGGCAACTCAGCGCAGTGTATATACGTTAAATATATATCGCACCGTGTTTAACAATTGCAACACACGTATACATAGCACTAAATCACTACAAGACGTGAGAGCCCCCTCGGGCTCGAGCGTCAAGCTCTATAGCTGAGTGGTGATGGTATACGCCTCGACTCCAATCACCGGAGTTAGAATCCTAGCATACAAGTAGGTCTCAGGAAAAATAGACAATATTTATGTGAGAAACGGTTAAACACGGTGGATTACCTGCCTATGGTGTTGTGTGGGTAAGCACTTGGGCTTTTCCGTTATACCCCGTCTTATTGTGTAATTCGCAACTGTATATATTTCAATGTGCACACATGGCGCTGAGTTGCTCATAATCAACTACATGTTAAATGTTAAAGCAACTTCAACTTGCGACATTCTCCGTTTATACCTGTATAGAGGCCTGTATATTCTCAAATGCGTATTGCACCACGTATCTCATAATTCGCACACAAAATAGAACAAATCATGTGAGAGATAAATACGATTAATTTTCAGCTTCGCAATTATAAATAATTGGTTTGTATACTTTATAATAAAACTTACCAGTAACAATTGATAGCTGTTCGGCCCAATGCATAGAACAGGGCCGAATAGTACTATAATCATATTTCTAAGCCTAAGCCTAAGCGTAAGAATGAGCTTATACTTAAACCTAAGCCGAAGCCTAAGCCTAAGCAAAAAGATTAGTCTAAAGTTAAGCGTACTCTATTACAGTCACGCCAGAAAACGTTCGAGTCCTGTTCTACACATGGCCGGCTGCTCGCGCTACCTAAACATCTGAGAATACGATATTATAGTTGTACAATGTGACGGCGTATATATATTTGTTGGATTTGAAATATAACCGATTTAAACCTGCTGTTGAACGAAAACTCAACTGAGTTTAATTGTCCATAGTCACAAAATATACTAACATGTAAAAGTAGCACCAAATAAAGTACAAACAGACGTTTGCCAGCGACGCTAAACATATTGAACAAAGCCAGAATGAGTTGACGGCCAACTGCTGAGCAAATTGCGCAAGATTTCTAGGTACACTTGGTTTAGAATTTTATAGCTATTTACCGTTCAGTACCATGCTGGGACATAAAATCGTGAGCTATTTCGTGCGCAGTATAAAGTTTTCTGTGTCGATGAGTTTCAGTCCGCAATTAAAAGATAACACAGACACAAAAACAGGATTCCGCCGTTAACCAAGGTTTGTTTTTCAAACTGAATATAGGTTTGTATCCTGGCATGATCGTGTCATGAATTTTAGAAATTCACTTGTTTCAACTTTTATTTTTCAACCTATGCTTAGCCGTCTGAAATGGCGTTGACGTAATTCACCTGATAAGCTTTGGCCACTGTAACAAATGTTTGACCCGTGACAGAGCGTCGGGCCAGTAGCCAAGGGGGGGGCAGGTGGGGCTCAACCCTCCTGGAAAATTTTGGGCCATCCTAGATAGTTTACAACCTTGCTTGTAACTCGTTGAAAACGCTTGAATGCTCCTCCTGAAAATTTTTTAGCCCCCCCCCCCTAGCAAGGTGAGCTGGCTACGGGCCTGCAGAGCGTGCAACCGGATTTTAGTTTTCGTTTCCTTTCCGGTATGAAATACTGTTCGTTTTGGTCATAAAGCTATTTTATGCCGTGAGAGTTGGTTGCAAATAGGTTGAGAGTCGCACTCAAAGTTGTAAATATTTCGTTTAGATGGGCAGCGGATATGCGGATATCCGGATATTAAAAATATCCACATATGTATAAAAATGGAATATGTATCCGGATATCCGGATATGCGCCAGATATCCGAAATGCTATTGTGTAAAGAATTCTTTGGAATAATTTGCATTGCTTCCCCAGCTAGAGCTGACGCTAAAATTCTGTATTCAAACCTCAGTCAGATATACTGATGTAAATTCTGACAATTTTTGTGAGTATATTTGGTTTTTCGGTGTATTATTGTATGTAGTGTTTAGTGCTGGTTGAGTTTGGGTTTCGCTCCAATTATAGTTACTGCCAAAAAAGTGTTTGTTCATAATTCAGATTTTAGTATGATATTGAAAACTTTTCTTTTTTACATCATTGTCATACCCTCGGTCCTGTGGACTGTCTTGTGTATGAAAAGTAGATTAGTCTTTAAATGCTTCGCCGTTCGAGTTTGAGATAAATTACATTTAACTGCATTAAACCAGTCAACCAACGCAAAACACGGCGCAATTCAACTCAGCGCGTCACTTTTACAAGGTAGTACACATGAAAAAATGTAATTTCTGAACTGTTGAAAATACATATTTGGTTCTGCGGTAGTCCATAAGATCACTAGTGTGAAAGCAAATATTCATTTTTCATTCAAGTCTTAAATAATTAAATTTTAATTGAAATCACTAGAGGAGGGTAATGAGAAACGAAATCGGCCCAATTTTCCAACCTCAGGAAAATTTTTGTGATAAAATGATAAGGTCTTCCCTACTTTACAATTTTCTCCGTCGGAAAGTCTTTTATAAAAAGTGATAAGGTTCCTACCTTTCAATTTTCCACCTCACAATGTGTTTTGGTGAAAATTGAATTTCAAAACATTTACCAGCCCGTCCCCGTCAGAAATTTCGGAATCCGGCGCTGCAATCGGTGCAGCACTAAAGGTAACATTGGCCAAAGTGACATGGACTGATTGTTCCATTTAGCTTAATGTCAGTCCCACGTTACCATTGGTTTGGATTGCACACAAGATGTCCAGTCGTTTGTTAAAAGCTCTATAGCATCCATTAAACGTTAACTAACTAGACAAGCTATACTGTCCGCGGTAGCATGCATAGCTGGTACTGGACGCCAATGATATCTAAGAAAATATGTCCGGACACATAAACAAAAGACGTTCGGACGCATAAGATATTTGACATATTCGACGGAACTGAAACCTGTCAGTAATGCGTGTTTTTCCACTGTGTTTTTGGCGAGAAAACTCAAATTTTGGTGGTAAATTTAAGGTTCAGCGGCAAAACACATATTTTTGCTGGAAAATCCAAATTTTTGCGTGAAATTTAAATCTTGAAAGAAATTCAAATTTTGGCGGGAAATTCAAATTACGGCGGGAAAATTCAAATTTTGGCGGGTAATTCAAATTTTGGCGGGAAATTCAAATTATCGCGGGAAAATTCAAATTTTGGCTGGAAAATTGATTTTGGCTGGAAATTCTAATTTTGGCGGGAAAATTCAAATTTTGGCGGGAAAATACAAATTTTGGCGAAGAAATTCAAATTTTGGTTGGAAAATTTAAATTTTGGTGGGAAATCGTTAGTATAGGTCTTTACTTTTGGTATGCGGACATTTTTTCAAAACGAAAACTATTTGTGGACATTTCGTGGAAAACGAAACTATGCGTGGACGCGGTAGCTAGCTAAAATTATGTCGGTTCAGAGTTACTGCGATAATCTATTCTGTCAAACAGAAAAAAACAGGGCGGACAATACGTGTGCAACCCAACCCAACGGTAACGTGGGACTGACATAAGTATATAGGTATTTCAATGTGGTTGTTTCTTCTTGGAACGAAAAATGGTTCATGTACATATAGTTCAAAAGACAAGTGACAGTCGAAAGATTCCCAGTTGCAGTGGTTTAAATAATTTGGAGACTAACTAAATCAACCCAATTTCATGCACTGGAACTTAAAGTGTGGTAGAAACACTTTCCCAAGGACGGTAAAAACTGGGTTCCCGCATGAGAGAGTACGACTCACCGCTACTCACTCGTGAGCACACCAAATGGTCCGAACTGTATTGACAACTGATCCAGAAATACAGCGGAACGTATGGCATTTCAACATCGTCACGCGGCTGCTGATACGGAGCTAAAAATTTGCCTATAATCGATTTGTAACGGGCACATTTTCTGAAATTTATGAAAAATCTCAACCCTGAGAAGAGTTTGTGGGGTTACTCAGTGCGTAATAATTGTGTTTTGAACAAGTTTTCCTAACTCTTATGGGTGTAAAAACAAGTCACCTTATGTTGTAACGATGTCTATTGAGACGACCTGGATGCTGTAACATTTAAAAGCAGTTTCTTTTCGACGATCTTATATATTTCAGAATTTTGCGATTTTTGAAACGTTTAATATTCGGTCAGTTGGCTCTTGTTTAGGATTTTAGGACAGCGATTAACACTTTAAAATGCTTTACACTTTATTCCAGCAAAAAATCAACACAGTTCCAGCAAAGATGTCTCCCATTTTTATAGCAATGGGGTCACCCGGTTTTTCCATTTCCTATTTTTAATTTCCATGTGCAAAATGCAATAAACATTTGCATATATTTAGTATATATGGACTATGTGTGTTTATTGTAGTTTACAGCTCCCAACCTGACACTGAACCAATATTTTGGTTAAGCTTTCGACCAAAAATTGGCTTTTGATCTGTCGATCGCTTCGTTCTGAACACAACAATGGAAAAACTACTGCTATGAAAAATAAGGAAAATAAATTTTTTAACAAGAATTTTAAAATGTGTGAAACTATTAAAAACCAAAGCTATTTTTCAAAATCAAATTCCTAACTCGTAATTCATACGGCGTTTATAGCTTGAGCGACTCAAATGTTGCTCAGATTAGTTCAATTTTTTGATATCATTTTCAGCTCAAACACCACGCTAAAATTTTTGTTTGCACTCCTTCACAGGCCCATGTGTAGAACATGGCGGGAACAGTAGAATAAGCATATTTCTAAGCTTAAAGCCTAAGCTTAAGCCTAAGCGTAAGCGTATGGATGAGCCTATTTCTAAGCCTAAGCCTAAGCCTAAGCCTAAGCAAAAAATTCGTCTAAAGCTTAAACTGACTCTATTATAGCCCTTCCGGAAAACGATCCGGCCCTGTTCTATACATGGGTCCCTTCACAAACCGTACAGACCTTATGGAGTATATTGTTGAATTCTTATGCAAAATAATATCTAGTGCACGTCGTGTTTTTTGCCTGCCTGTTTCCTCCCATGATATTTACTTACCGGGGGTATATACTTTTCATTAATATTTACCGTTTGTTGAACCGAATTTGATCTTGTAAGTACTGTGTTTTTCGGAGTCAAGCAGAAGTTGGTACATTTGGTGCTGAGTATGTAAGCTGAACGCCTTTGTCTATAGAAAAGTTATCGTCGATTCTTAGCTAAAGCAATAAAAACAAACCGATGGAAAAAGTTAATTACGTTAAAAGTTTTGTGTAAAATTTATCAATAGTTTCAAACACTCAGTCATAAATGTATTATTTACGAATAATTCTTTTGGATCATACTCAAATTATATTGAATAATTTTGTATTGCAATAGGCATGAAGGTATATACTAGAGTTTTAGAATGCGGTTATGTATTTTCCCAGCGTATTAGTTTTTCGGCCCATGTATAGAACAGGGCCGGAACAGTAGCATAAGCATATTCCTAAGCCTAAGCCTAAGCCTAAGTCTAAGCCTAAGCGTAAGGACGAGCCTATTCTTAAGCCTAAGCCTAAGCCTAAGCCTAAGCGTAAGGACGAGCCTATTCTTAAGCCTAAGCCTAAGCCTAAGCCTAAGCGTAAGGACGAGCCTATTCTTAAGCCTAAGCCTAAGCCTAAGCCTAAGCGTAAGGACGAGCCTATTCTTAAGCCTAAGCCTAAGTCTAAGCCTAAGCGTAAGGACGAGCCTATTCTTAAGCCTAAGCCTAAGCCTAAGCCTAAGAGTAAGGACGAGCGTATTCCTAAGCCTAAGCCTAAGCAAAAAGTAGTCTAAGGCTTAAACTGACTCTATTACAGCCCTGCCGGGAAACTGTCCGGCCCTGTTCCATACATGGGCCAGTTTTTCAAAACGTCTATCCTTAATTGAGCAATTATATGTCGTGCAAGGCGTTTGTTTTTTTATTAAGCAATAGGTAGTTGTAGCAAGAGTGTGAAAAACTTGAGTTTATACGTCTAGGTGGCAGTGCACCTTTTAATTATGTATCAAACTAAAAACTAAAACATAAAACTAAAAGCAAACCCCAAACCACACTTTAAGGGAGTCCCTGGCTCCACTTAGTCTCTCTTAGAACTTAAGTTAGGCTTAGGCGTTGCTACAAGGCGTAAAAGCTATAAATCTATGCGTGGCGGCTGAGCCGCTATGCAAACTTATATATGGACAGTGTATGACCAATTAATAATTAGGCTTTGGAGGCTTTCGGTGCTAAATAGGAATTTCCGAAATTTCGCAGAAAAATAGCGTGAAATCGAACAACTTAACAACATATTACAGATATTGGCTAAAATTAACTAACCATCATTTTTACTGGCTAATTTCGCTGACCTCCGGCTCCCGTACTTTTACCTTCGGTTGCATCCTGCTGGCTACCCATATGAGTTTCGACCTAATTTGCATACAGATCGACAACCGCATGTGGGTGTCCGCCGCAGAAATTTACGTCCAGCGTCGCGTAGAGCAACAACTTACCGCAACAACAACAATAATAAGTGATAGTCACCCATGACATGAACTAACATTGCGGACACAGCCGAATTAGCCTCAATTTCATAATTCTTAAGTTTTCTAGCAAAGTCTAAGCCTAACTTAAGTTTTAAGAGAGACTAGATGAAGCCAGAAATTTCTTTAAGGTGTGGTTTTGGGTTTGGTTTTAGTTTATGTTTCGGTTTTTAGTTTGAAATATGATCGAGAGTGGCACAGCCACCTACAGGATGTACCCACTCAGGGCATGGGTGAACTCTCGTCGTAATTAAAGGCTATCATGTAGTGAAGTTAAGAGAGCTGAGTGTGGGCAGCAATTCTAATCTCCGCCTTTAACTTTGCAGTGTTTTTAAAAATCTTCAACTTTGCTTGTTATCGCAAAGCCGGTGTTTAAAATTGAGCTTAAATGTCCAAATTTTATTTGAACTGCACTTTGTCCGGCTGCGCAAACCGATTATATACTCACGGTTAAATATACAGCATTAAAGCAGTTGTTTTACAAGCAATTTCGACTTCATCGTCTGCATAATTTTATCCTGCATACCGCTTAACGTTTATGAGCAAGGAAGCCAATGTCAAGAAAAGGGCCGTGACTGTATTAAAAGCATATTCCAAAGCCTTAGCGTACGACTAAGTCGCGGCCCATGTATAGAACAGGGCCGGAACAGTAGTATAAGCATATTCCTAAGCTTAAGCCTAAGGTTTAAAGCCTAAGCGTATTGATGTGCCTATTCCTAAGCCTAAGCCTAAGCCTAAGCCTAAGCATAAAATTAGTCTAAAGCTTACACTGACTCTATTATAGCACCTCCGGAAAACGATCCGGCTCTGTTTTATACACGGGCCACTGTCAATTTGATAAACGCAAAATTTCTCCAAACTCTACTGTTTATTATTTTAATGCAGAGCTTGGACATGCGCTGAGGTTTAGGCCAAAATTGGGGCTGAAAGGCTAAACCAGAAGCTAAACAATAGCCTACTGATTGCGCTCTGCTTGCCGTGCGGCGCCATCTGGCACCGTGTTTTACCGTCCGTCGCCATAAACGTACAAATAAAACCCCAACATAAATATTTCCGGTCTGAAATACCGGTATTCAATTTTTAAAAATACTACGACCATGTCAATTCTATTAAATCGTTACTAATGTTTACATCATAAAAATAAGACATTGTGCTATATTAAAACAACCGAAACCTGAATATTTCTGCAACCAAATTTAGGAAAGCTGTATAGATTAACGCCGGCGCCCATTAGCACAACATATATTTAAACTGTACCGTTACAACAAAAACATTCAAACGTTGGTTCCAAAAAACGTAATATCCACTAAGGATGTCGAATTGAGAAACAATACTGTCGGTTTCACACTTCGTGTTCACTAAAATTCTCCCAATGACACGTTAACGCAATTCAACTTGTACTCATACTCAAACTCTACCGTACGGTATCGTGCCCGAGTATATTCGTGTGATGATACTGCACGGTGACGGACGGCTTCTAAATACATTAAAAATTAAAAAAGTATAATAGCGCTACCCTAAGCCTCATTCCGAGTCTCGGCCGATTTTGCAACGCCAGTTATTATGAGTTAGACAAAGATTTTGTGGGAATATGCAAACAATGACTTTTATTTTTATTACTATGCCTTGAGATTGAACGGAGTATATCCGTACGATTAAGTGTCTATTTTCTTATATTAATTAGGAAAGACAATGTTTCTTGAAACTCAACCGTCTTTGCGGAAAAAAACGACCACGTAATTATTTACTGTTGACCTAATAACTACGCAAGATACGTTTTTTGCAGGGTGACAGAGCCAAGACCTTATAAGTAAGCATTATATAAATGTAATGAACTGTTAACAATAATGACTTTCAACGCCAATGGTATTAAAGTCAACGCCAATCATTGTTCATATATTGCAGTAAAGATAATGCATAGGGCAACCCTTTGGGCGGCATTATGCTTTCAGGGCGGCGCTGCAACTCAAAAAATCAATTTCACAGATTATATTGTGCAGTGGCATGCCAAATTTCACGTGCTGGAATTGATGACACTTTTTAATGCATTACTAGGTACTCAAGCATTAAACTTTACATGTAATGGATGAAGCGATCATATATTTGGATTCGATAATAAATGATGTGTTGAAACCATCAAACTCAAACAAGTTTAAAGTGAACATCTGCAATTGAGCGATAATTCATCCGCATGTTTTAAATCCTGAACTACAGAGTGCAAAATTAAGCAGTTCAAGAATTCTTTGTTAATACTTACAGTAAACATTAACACATTTGTTTGGCGTAATCAATTTCAAAGCAACATCAGCGTTATGCGGCCCATGTATAGAACAGTGCCGGATCGTTTTCCGGATGGGCTATAATAGATTCAGTTTAAAATTTTGGCTAATTTTTTGCTTAGGCTTAGGCTTAGGCTTAGGCTTAGGAATAGGCTCATCCATGAGCTTAGGCTTAGGCTTATACTTTGGCTTAGGATTAGGCTTACGAATATGCTTATACTAGTGTTCCGGCCCTGTTGTATACATGGGCCCGTTATGCTGTATTTCAGTAGTATCGCAAACCAGATGGTTCGCGTAAATACGTTTTCAACACATAAAATATATATTTAATATGCAGGTTCCCATCGTATCGTACCCTCAATGTTCGGTTGAGTTGCTTAGACCGAAATCTTAGACAAATTTTTGGCACAAACCATTTTATTTCCTAAAGCATTTGGCATGCCGAAAAAAAATAATACTTTTATGGATAAATAAACTTGCCAGTGGTGTATGCATAGAAAATGTATGTTTGTTTCTGTAAAAGGTTTCAGATTTCTTTGCTTAGACGTCACAAGAAATGCACTTTAAACAATGTTGTATTTTGACTCTCTCTGTATGTATATATATGGTTAATGGTTCCATTTTCAGGCCACTCCGCCGTCGGCAGATTTTAAACAAAAGAGCGCAAACAAAAGCTTGCATTATGGTAAAATAACGACATATAAAAACTATTATATATATGGTTTCGATACTATTAATAATCTTTACACATAGAACTTTTTGCTTCGTAAAATTCATTTTATTTCAATTAATTAATCCATATTTCCTTGCTCTTAGCTAAGGGGAGGCCAGGAGGGCTCAGCCCCCCTGAAAAAAGTTTGCCCCCCTAGAAAATTTTCAACTTTCCCTGTAATCATTGAAAACCTTTGTATGTTCTTCCTGAAAAATTATTAGCCTCACCTAGCATGGTGAGCTGGCTACGTGCCTGCATAATTCATAAAAGCAGTCAAATTTAGATATTATTTGTTTATGTCATACGCTGATAAATGTTTACAGTTTAGCGGTTGCTCATTTTTATGCAGGCTTCTATCCTTGGCGAACTATCTGTTGAGTTTAGCTAGCGGTGACCATAATGGTGACGTTAAAGTTAAAACTAGTTTAAAATAAAAATCACTTGAATTGCACGATAGTTAATTAGTTCCGCTCTAGACTGATTAGTGAAAATAATATAAGAAAAATTGAGTTCTATAGGTAGGCAGGCACGGATGTTTCGTCTACCAACAGTAAACGCGCTACCTACCGAATGGTTCATTGAACTCTCGGCCCATGTAAAGTTCAGGGGCGGAATGTTTTTCTGTGGGACTGCAATAGCGTAAGCTTATTAAGCTTTAGATTATTTTTTTGCTTGGCTCAAGCTTAGGCTTAGGCTTAGGTTTAGCAAAATGCTTACAATACTGTTCCGCCCCTGTTCTTTACATTGGCCGAACTCTCAAATAACAGAACACCATCATCGCGAAGAAAATTTAGTCTACTAAAGTTGAGGTTTATATCGTTTAGGTAGAGTGTTCCAGTTTGCACTTTCCCGCACGATGTTATCTCATTTCTTATTCCAAGTAAGTATTTGAACCTTCAGACGTGAAACGTTTACCATTAGCATTCGAACATAGGAGCTTGCACTCTTGCAGCCTGAGCACGAGGCGGCTCTAACGTATTGCAAATATTATGTATTGTGCCTACGCGCTGTAAAAGTACTGTGAGTTATGTATCTTTTTTGAGTGTGGCCACTCTTGCTCATAGCATACTCGGCCCGTGCAAAGATCACGAACGGAACGTTTTTCAGTGGCACTAGAATAGAGTAAGCTTAATAAGCTTAAGACTAATTTTTTGCTTCGCTTAGGCTTAGGCTTAGGCTTAGGCTTAAGAATTAACGCATTCTTACGCTTAGGCTTAGGCTTAGGCTTAAGAATATGATTATAATACTGTTCCACCCCTGTTGTTTACGTTGGTCGCATATTCTATGCAAACAAAGGTTTTATAATCTCAGAGTTTGTTTTGTTTTCAATGTTTATGAATTGAACTTAAAAACAAACCGTTTGGTTTTTAGGTTCGCTACTCTTCAACCACATTTTCAAGCACGCGGGAGCAGATTTTTCTATGTTGCGTCAGTTGACACCCTAACAAATTGATTTAATGGTTCTCCTGTGTTTAGTTTAAGTCAACGCAGCCCGGGAAATAATCGTTCCGTCTGTCATGCGCGTTTTTACACTATATAAGGTATCTTTCATTGCATCTGAAAACAAGAATATATAAAAGTTTTGCCTTATATCTATGAATGACACATGCAAATCTTAATTAAGTGTCTTGAAAACTCAACTTAACGCCGTTTATTTTACGTGCCAATTTACATTTTTTGCTTTATTTCAATTTCTTCAAACGCAATTTCCGGACGAAAAGATTGCGCACCAAATACCGAACGTACAGTTTATTTGAACCTAAACTTCATAGGTTTGAGTTTCATTCAACTCAACTGAAATAATATTAACTCAGAATGCTATGTTGAAAAAGAGCAACTAAAATTTGGGTTTGAATAATATACTTATTTTGACTTGCATTGAAAGATAATTCAACTTATACCGAGTTGGTTTAGTCAACTAAGAACATAATTCGCCCCGTATTTATCGAGAATTCAGCTCATAGTGAAATTGATAATCAACTAAAAATCAGAATATTGTCTACTTTTTATTTATTAACTCAGTGCGAGCTATAACGTGAGTTGAAATTGTGATTCAATGTATCAACTCAGTCTGAAATAAACAAGAACCAACTCAGAGCACTGAGTGGATGAAATTCATTCTGAGTTGAAATCAAATCACTGAAATATGCAATGAAGCAGTACCTAATAACTTTTACAGGCGAATTGCATGTGCCAATATTTAGCCTGATCTCAACGATAATTGAAGACTAACACTCCCAGTCGCTAACTTTAAGTGCTTGAGGAATGAAATATGTAATTTTTGAACAGTGTTGGATACGGAGTTTTCTAACATATATAAACTTAAAAAATTTTTTTGCTAAGCGGACAAAAAAAAATAAAAGGCCCCAAAGCAGAGCCGGACAAAACAGGAGGCCGCAAACCCCCGGTAAAAAAATGAAAAAAAAAAATATATAGCTTTTTTTTATTCCCACCTCCCTCTCCCTCCCCACGCACCACCTGGCGGAAACTTCTCATAATAAGCAAATATCAATACTCTTTTTACTTAAAGAAAACCACTTCTATTTATTTATCCCGTTCCATCCACTTCCCGACCCCCCGTTTTGGATGCACCAACACCCCACGACACACCCAAAGACAACTTCAGTCCCCCCCATTTTATAGGAAAAAGACTGTCAAAGATATATTTAACTTTTACTGCCGCGTTGGCTTTTACTAATATATAAACGTAAGTTCGAAGAAAGTTTTTATTTATGTCTCGACGGTTTAAAAGCTCAACCGGTTGATTAATCAACTCAGATAGCGAGTTTGTTATTTCTGAATTAGTAACAAGCATTAACTCTCTCCCAGTAGGTCTGATTCTCACTCTGAGTCGAGTTTAACTCCAGATGAGCTGATAAATTAACTCTGAATGAGTTGAATTATCTCAGATACTTATATGAGTTGTGAAAGTCCTATTTCAGAGCTCAAACTTCTGACTAAATTCGAATCATTCTGAGTTAAAATCAACTCGGAATTTTAAGTGTTGCCAAGTAAAGAAAAAATAACTTTAACAGGCCGATTAACCATCAGATAATAGAAACATACCTGAAATTTGGTAGTCGTAACCTGTATATCTACATATTTGGAACCGATTGAAATAAGCCAAGTTATCAACGGCTTCTTTCAGGTATATTTATTTTAATATTTGAGCGGTTAAACATCCTCTTTGAAATATGCAATATATGATATGTATTTGAACTGGCATGACCCAATAAAATGTACTTGCTTGAACCGTATTGATAATTTGGCAAATGTTACTTTTAGGGCCGTCCCGGTTTCAGGTGGCACTGTAAAAGACTAGGCTTACATTCTAGACTACATTTTTTGCTTAGGCTTAGGCTAAGGCTTACGCTTAGGCTTAGGAATACGCTTTTGCAACGCTTACGCTTATGCTTAGGAATACGCTTAATCTACTGTTTACGGTCCTAAAAGTAACATTGGCCGAGAATTTTATTACTGTGATGAAATCTGTCCGTTTTACGAAGTTGATTGCAATGCTGAAATCCCCCTTTATACAATAAAAATCATTGCGATCGATTCGAGCGAAAAGCCAGACCCACAAGCTGGAAAATGTCGCTAAACATTGTTACAGTGAAAAAAATTTTAATAAGACAAAATACCAAAGGCTTTTTAAACTCCGTTGGCCTTATAACAATTACGCCACTGAGAATAAGTTTATTACCTGACGTGTATATATTTAGAAGCGAATTTAATATTTGTACTATCGCGAATTATTACAATAACCCTAACTGTGACCTCTGCAAATTAAGTTTAATGCTTAGCTGCTACAGAAACCCGGAACCGTGACGCATTCTGCCATTTTATCAGGTGCCACCCGGGGGCACTGGTGAACTGAACAGTTTAACGTATTCAAGTTTTAACTTTCCGGCTTCTTTCATATTCATAAAGTGTGCCGATATTCTGTGCTGGTCTACAAATGCCAACTTTGTTGTTTGTCCCAACTTCGAAATCAAAAACACAAACATAGAATATAATAACATCCACTGTAGTTGACAGATATAAACTTAAACGCTGGTATTTATCAATCAGCGGTGAAATGTTTGCCTCGAACTCAAAGCAGTCACCACATGAGCTGGAATTTAATCAGAATGATTCTTGCTATCCAATAAACGACAAGTCATGTTCCAAAACGTGCATAAAAACACGATGGCATTTTTTGATGTTGTACATTTGTCAGGGATTAACAATGTTTGGTCTTATAACAGTGGCATATTCAACGTACTACCAGCAAAGCGAATTAAATCAACTGAAACAAATAATCCAGCAGAAATTTTACGTCGACAATATGCAGCCAATTACCAATGCTCCAGTGGTGACGTCTGATGCTGACCACAACGATTTTGTACGTTCAATGGACCTACCGTATCCATTGGCTAGTCCTATGCATATTGATTTTACTACTCAGATTGATCTGCTAAGCCAAAGTAATTCTGGCGAATCAAAACATCACATTGATAAAAGGGCAACAATATTTTTGGACGAAAAGTCTTCAGACGATGAAGAACAAGGTGCCAACAGACAGCATCATCCACACCAAGGACACCGTGGATTTTTGGCAAAACCAAATTTTAGCAATGATCATCGTACCAAGAATAGGTTTAATAAACCTGGTGTAAATCAGGGAAGCAGATACTCGGCTAGAAGCTACATTGAACTGCCAAGTCATTTTAGAGTTTCGGTAAGTTTAGTGTTCATATATATGGTTCGCGGATCTCAATTTCAATTTAGTTCGCATGCTGGTACTCCAGGCATATCAAACCTTTTTCGTTTTAATTTTGTACACTGCTATCCTGGTACGTAGGGAATATCTGTGACAAAGGTTTTGCCAAATGAGGGTGTCTTCAGTAGTTACAGTCAAAAAACTCCTAACAGAAAGTGCACGAAATTTTTCATTTTGGTTAAGCACTTTTTACCCGTTAGCTATGCAATTTTACGGTTATACCCAACGATTGGTTTCACACCAACGGTTCATTTTACACCAACCGTTGATTTCACCCACACTGTTGGTTTCACCTGAACGGCTGGTTTTAACCACACTGTTCGTTTCACCTGAACGGTTGGTTTCACCCCAATGGCTGGTTTCACGCCAACGGTAGGTTTCACCCCAACGGTTGGTTTTACCCCAACAGTTGGGTTTACCTCAATGGTATAGTTTCATTCTTCCAAACTTTACTCAATATTCAGTTTAATCAGTCTTGTCATTTTTCATAGTTCAAATTGATGGATAAGCATCAGCTTGGTAAAGCGGTTGAAACTAAAAACATTTGCTCAGCACTTGAGCAACATGGGATACGTTTCGTATTTCTATTAAATGGAAAGGCACTTGACCAGCACGTTCGCTTGATGTAATACCTGGAAGCTGAAAGATTTGGCTTGTAATCCATGAATGTATATTGACGTTTTCTACAAGAACGTGCTTGGCTCTTTAATAACATATGTTAACTGAATTTCATAAGAGCATTGTAATTGCTGAGTTGGAGTTCTGATGACCAATTTTGTTTAATACTTTCTTAAACAAGGCGTCGTCACAAAACGAAACGCTATTAATGCACTAAAACGGCTCAATTTAAGTGACCTTTGACTTTACTCGATTTTTTACCTTAGTGACAAAACAAACATGTTTACAGGTAGAAAAGTTTTTTAAATGCGCATTTCCAAGCTGTTTTTTGTTTCACTGCATAGTCACGACTACAAGCTGAAATATCACACCGTATTCTGGCAACATCGATTAATCTGGCAAAACCAAAGATCGCTATACCTCAGCTATAGTCATGTCTCTGCAACACTGCTGTTTTCTAAGAAATTTCAGAAAAATTCTAACAAAACCTGCCAGAAACTTGCAACGTAGAAAAAGATTTGCTATAAGTAATATGTTTCAGAAAGATTATGTCTTAATAAAAATATGAACATATCCCACGTTCCTCAAGTGCTGAGCAATTTGTTTCTAGTTTTAATACTATACCAAAAGGTTCATGTACTGAAAATGTATTGTTTAAGCGTTTTTAAAATTTGGGAGTTAAAAGTTGACTGCTTGCGCTCGTTTTTCCACTCCAATTGTTTTTATGGTTTTGTAATTTAAACCAGATCAAACAGTTACTAATGCAAGTGTAAATCAGTCATAACAGTTTTATGATATCAATCGCTCGTGACAAACAGTCGATAATGACTCTTTGAATAAAAGGCAACTGGCCTAAAAATTGGTTGGTATGAATGTACCTGCTGGAGTCGCGCTTTGTTTCGACGTCCCGCTTTAAGAAAATTTGATATTGCTTCCAGCGTAGAATGTAAATATAAATGTAAGCGGACGACAAAATCTGGGTGTATTGCTTTGTGCAGATAATATTACGAGTTCGTTGTTATGGTCACAGTTTCAATGCTATTTTGAAGTTTACAAATATTAATAATTTTCAGCATTCGGCATTGATTGGTTTTTGCAATACGGCACAAAACTTTTGCGCTCGTCAGTATCATGGTTTGAAAGGTAATTCACTTACTAGTTTTCAATAAGAAACAACAACATTCACTAGTTTTCAATAAAGAAACAATAACATTCCAATCAGTACAAGCGCATGTAAGTAATAGAGGATTGCCTAGCATAAGCCTGACCTTAAGCCTAACCATAAGACTCAGCCTAAGCATAAGCGCAATATAAAGCCTCAGCTTAAGCCTAAGTTTTTAGTCTCTAAATTTGTCAGTCTCCAAAACGGCAGGCCCCTATATTTCACATATGCCACTAAATAAAGGAAACAACTTTACAAGAAACTTAAAAATACTACTATCAAGGTAATTTTATAAACAGTTTGTAACTAGTGGAAAAAATGTTCCTTATAGTTGCTTGCAAAGTTATATGCTTTTTGCCTGAACATGTAAAAGTGTAAAACTAGGGTTGAATCCTATTTTCCAGCTATGTAAATGTAAACCAACTAATCTACAACGCGTTTTATTTCACCACCAGTTTTCAGACTGCATTGATGAAACATATTCGCAACTTTACATGACCGTAACTTCATTAGACTTTGTGTCAAAAGTTTGCAGAATGAAAATACAGATTATATTACCCAGAACTTGTCAGTAAAAGAATTACCTCCAATCTTGGTTTAGGTAAATCTCTCTAGTTGAGGTACAACTTGTTTGCTTGGATCTGTATATTATTTACTGGTTTGCATTTTTTATCTTATTTTTGTGTATCGGTAGTATTGTATGTTGAGCCCATGTTAGTTTTAGGGCCGGGTTGCTAACAGGGTCTATATGGATGCGTTTATCAAACATTTTTTAATGTTTTATCGTTCCATAACCGTTTTCTGTTTTCGTTGTTTAGATCACTATCTGTTTCCATTTAGTACTCTCCGGTTACACCCTGACTGCTATTTAGGAGCTTAAGACCCGTTGCCAATTAGTTTCTTGCGTTATTCCACGGGTAAGCGAAATGTACCAAATAGATACCACGACATTGATATAATTTCGTAGTAACTATCTATTAACCTTTCCTGCGTAGAGTATACTAACTGCAATGGATCAAAAAAGTGTCTACCAATTTCAACGCGCAGTGTTTGCATTGTTACGTGTCTGTGTGCATAAAATCTGTGCAAGACGTGAGAGCCTCTTCGAGTTAAATCGTAAATTTTCGAAATCTAGCGGTAATGATGAGTTACAATGCTAACTTGAAATTAGAGTTCAGATAGAATTAAAATGTTTGCGAGGAATCAGTCAAATTTAAAGTGACAAAATGCACATCTTGTGCTATTTCAGAGTCTTCCTGTGGTGACAAAAATGTTTTTATTGGCAAGTAAGACTTACTGACATGTAAATTTGCGAATATGTTTCATTAATGCAGTCTGCAAACTGGTGGCAAAATAAAACGCGTTGTAGGTTAGTTGGTTGGTTTGCATTTAACTACCTTGAAAATTAGTTTTATACTTTTACATGTTGAGATTAACTTTACAAGCGATCATCAGGAGCACTTTTTTCACTAGTTTTTTATTTTACTCGTTAATGCTAATTAACCTTTCTGTCAAAATAATGAAGTGAATTTGCTTCGTCTACGATATAAATTACAAAAGATTCTTTAGGCGTGTATTAAATTTTCACAGTAACAATTCTTGAAACAGACAGAGCTATGAATTTACTAAGAAAAAACCATAAACTGCCATCGCAAACAGAACTAAAACAAATTCACACAATAGCACAGTAAATGTTTTAATAACAGTCGGCTTAGAAATATATTAACCTAAGTCTTAGAAACTTTAATATGTAAAACGATCGCAGGGCAATTAGTAAGTAAATTGTTGAATTTTCAAGGAAGCGGAAACTTTGAAGGTAACTTCTTATGTAAGGTGATATTGAATTCTGTAAGCACCAAGTAACAAGCAGCATTTAAACAAATACATGATTAATGTGTTCCGATAAGATCTGAAACGATAAAATAGCGTTAACAATGAATATTTCGGTAACAATTATTTTTTGTTTTCCGGTTCCTGTTCCGGTATTTTTTAATTCCGCTTGCTCCGGGTAATAGGCATCAAATATTTTATCATATTAGAATATCCGGCAAATCCTTTCGACTGTTTATCCCGATGTATCCGGATATCCGAAGTTTAATTTTCTTTTTTGGATATCGAAACTCGATTTTGCGTTTTTTGGGTTTCGGAATTTTCACTTCTGTTAACTTGTTTCATTAAGAAAGAGTACCCTAACCCACAAGCTGATTGTTATGAGCATAAAACATACAATTCTAAAAATACTTATTTATGGATCTGCTTTCATAGTTGAAAAATTTTCTATATATTTCTGACATTATTTTTCTATGCACTGAAAACGACTTTGTGTTCATTTACCGAGAAGTCGGCTTACCAAAATCGGTAGTCAAAAATGTAAAATTTCGCAACATGAAAGGTTTTATTAAATTGACGACTGATTAAGATATGAAACTATAAAATGCAACTGATATAATCTTACAGCGTTAGATTCGTTAGAAATTTTGAAGTTTCACACGTTATTCTTGAATACAAAAAATTTGTTCCAAAAATTTTGCCATTACAATATCACATTTTAGAAAATAAACATATTCTCACTTGCTACGTGCAAACGAAGGTCAAAGCTAGTAAAATTTTAAAGCAGACATGTTAAAAATATTGCAAATCAATCGAAATTTTACTGCAAACGACATTTATTTCCCAACCTTTTTTGAGCCCGGATTCCCGTCTGAGAGGTGTTTTCAATAAACATTCAGAAATAAGCGCCGGACACTGATGCCCAACCTCTTACTACCCAATCTCTTACTAACGCCTTTGTAAGCATGTAAGACATGCTTGTCTGTTATGTGCACAGGCAATATAGTGCAGTGCGCTGTATGTATGCTAGCTGGCAAGCAAAAGGTCGACACATATAGTCGACGAAAAATACAGGTCGAGAGGCGGGCCGCGTGGCGCAGTGGTACAGTATTCGCTTAAGGATCCGTAGGTTAAGATTTTGATCCCCGCTCCAGAGGCCTGCTTTTCCAACTGTTTAGTTTAAAGGGCTGAATTACCTAGACTGACATGGAGCCTAAACGGTATCCAGTCGAGAATAGGGTGGACGGCACCGGACGACCTTGTTGAAATTAAGCAAATGTATGTGAGACATGCTTGTCCGTTATGTGCACAGGCAATATAGTGCAGTGCGCTTGTTGTATGCTAGCTAGCAGCAAACGGTTGACACATATAGTCGACGAAATAGTTCCGTAGGCTGAGAGTTCGATGCCCGCTCTGAAGCCCACTTTTCCAGCTGCTTTGTAGAAAATTTTGAAGTCCCGGTTCCTACCAAGACTGGCAGTCTTGTTACAAGCTCTGCATTTGTTTGCAATACCTAGCAACATATGTGTTTTTACTATAAAACTTTAAAAAATGATTAATTTTTATATAAACGTTTTTGCAGCGGTGTTATCCTATCCTTATATGCCTACGCAAAAGTGCTTGTCAAGTTCTGTTATTATCTAAATCTCATTCCGCGGGTGTGCCTAAGATGCTAAGATTGCTAAGCAAGATTTTCCAGAAATTGTTTGAGTTGTTTTCGATCTCTAATATACTTTGAACTGATTGTTTGCAAAAACCCCACAACACAACATTCATACTGGAATCATCAATCAAATCCTACAGTGTATAAGGCGTATCTGCATTTGCCACAATTTTATATGACAAAATATGAAAATGTACACTTTGAGCGAAACATATAATAGCTGACACTATCGTGTCTCTACTTTGTTTACAATAATTTCTTAGGAAATAGACGTGATTGTTCTATAAAACGAAAATTTGTAAGTCTTTCGGGCATTGCGCAAAGCTGGCAGACTAGTTAATACAATGTGTAAAATTTTGTTCCTGTTTTAGGTGAGCGTGGAAGACGTGGACGTAAAGGTACGCTGTTTTACTTCCATACCTATTTTATCAGTGTCTTATTTCATGTCAAACTTGTTACACTTATTAGGGCAGGGTACAACCGGAGTTCAAAAATACCGGAGCTGCAGGTCAAAAAAAATTCCTGGAGCCAGAGCTGGAGATGTAGCCAGCGTGACCCGAAATTAGGTAACTAAAACGGATGTTTAATTTGCTAATTTTAGTAAATATTTGCAAGGCACTGTTAAATCTTTTGGTTCGGAAAAGATCCCGGTTGTTTCGAACTAGTGACCTCCTGTGCGTCAGGCAGACGTTGAATGTTCATCAAACGATTTAATTTGAAGGTCACGAATATTCCCTTCCAAGCTCAATGCATATATGTGTTAATTGTTGTTCTATAGTGGATTGCGTTTTCAGGAGATCAAGGACCTCCTGGTGAGTAAAGATGTTTAAACGTATCAATTCGAAGTATTACGTATACTTTGCTCTCTTAGGAATATCCCGCATTTTTGCAGTATTTTGTTTAACATTTAATAGAACCCGCAAACGAAATTAAAAAACCATGTTAGCTGAATCGTATTTAGTAGTCAAGGCGTTGCCAAGGTGATAGGAAGTGCATTACAATGGATTACTTTCGTGTGCTACAAACTGAAAAAAGTTAAAAAACCCGTTTTCAAAAATCCCTAAACAGATTGACTCTGAAACCATCATGGTCGAGCCATTGATTGTAATAACGCGCTTACTATTGAACTGTTAAAATATTGCATGTGACCCAGCTACTCCCCTATGGGGGTGGGCATACTGTGGCCTCCGGCGTAACCGATCAATTTACGTTAAGCGTAGCATTATTTATGTTTATTTGGGATTCTCCTCACTTTGCTCGCGAGTTTTCATTCGCCATTATATATTACCCCCCAACCCACGTATATTCGTCTGTTGTGGATAAACATGCTGCGCACATGGTTAATACATTGCAAGGGGCGCTGCCCCTATCTCGTTGCTGAACGCCCAGCTAAAGGAAACGGTTTCGCAAACAAAATCTAGCAAAACTTGGATGTAGTCGTAACATATTAAATTGCTTTTCCTATTTCTGAATATATACATTTTAATGCAAGTAATCGTTGGACGAGAAGAATGTCTACGAGACCATTTTGGGGGTAAATTGTCTTTGAAAGACTTACAGAGTTCGTTAAATGTCAATGTTGAATTTATTTGTTCCAAAGTTTAATAAAATATAATTTGAACTAGCAAAATGGACCCGCGCTGACCCACAGCGGGTCAAACCGATTAGCTTTAGGATCTGTGGCTAAGATCGATCTACTAGAAATCCATTTAAACTATTAACTGTTTTATTTATGATACATAAACGTTGTGGTGTTAAACACTGGTAAATCGACACTTTCTCAATAGCATGATAGTAATTTTTGGTGCCAATTTTAGCAAAGGTTTCTATAATCTCAAAAGTCACATGCAGGCTATTGTTTCATAGCGTCACATAACACATTTTTAGTAATGTTTTGTTTTTAATTATAGGAGATTGCTGTTGTGCTTCACTGCAAGCAGTGACAATGTGCAATAATTCGATTCCTGATTCGAGGACTTTGCAGCAGCAACCACAGTTACCATATCGTCCGACTGGGAATGGCAATCCGCAAGAAAATCAAGAAACTGTCATAGAACCACCCAGATCTTTGGATAAAAGTGATGCGAACAACAACGACGCATACAAAATGGTCACAGATGAAACTAATAACGGAGATCACGAGCTTAAAGATCCGGGATTTTACATAAAAAATGGAGCTAACGGTAAGAGTTTAAGCTAAACTTTGAGTTTCGCTTTTTTATCAACCAAAAACGAATTTAAAATAAACCGAATGATTTTAATTCAAACGAAATCACTGCTTATGATGACTTTTGGTTTCGCTTGCGGCAGTTTTCAACGAAATGTGTGCTGTAGATAGAATAGAACGACTTTTATTGATAATTTTCGAAAAATTCTAAACTGGAATTGTAGTGACACACTCCTTTTTGCATTAATAGTCTTCATATAATTTGCTTGTAAAGGTGCAATACACACATCGTTGGAAACTTTCCACAACTATATACCTATACAGGATCGACAGTATTCTAAAACAGAGATAAAGTAAGCCCAGCGTTATAGTTTCAATTATAATTGAAAAGGTTTGAATGCTAAGTTAGCAAAACACAATATTGGCATATGGGTTGCTGTGACACATTCGTGCAGTCAGTCATTAGCTCTACCACGGTAAATCACCCCAACGGCACCGTTCTACCAACTGCGCCCAGAGTAAGATTGCAATTTACTCGCAACTTTGCTTACTGTAGGTCTCACCACGGGTAACTTTTAATACCTAGAGAGGAAAAATTTATCGTCTAACTTAGCAAGCAAGCCCACAGCAATGAGAAACGTATACATATGGCGTGCTGCAACGATTTGTTTCAGTTTAACCTGACCGTGTGATTCCATATGAAATTATAGCACCAAAAAATCTAAAACCCACAATACAAAACTCTAGAGTACACTTTACAATTGTGATGACATGAGTTATGGGTTCATGTTAAAAATTAATTTTTTAGCTGGTTGCGGTGACCAAAATTTCAGTCAAAATTGTTTGTTTACTACAGTGTTCGTTTTTACGTTCTTACGCTTTTCAAGCGTTTAATGCTTAGGTTGAACGCTCTGACCTATGCTACTTTGGAGGGGCATAGTGTTTTTCTGCGATACTCTATGTAGAGTAAGCTTAAGCTGGAGACTGATTATTTGTTTAGGCTGAGGCTTAGGCTTAGACCTAGCTTAGTTATAGGTTTACGCTTTAGTACTCTTGCACAAGGGTACAATTGGAGTTTTTCCAAATTTCGCAAGAAATTAGCGTAAAACCAAACAACTTTAACAACATATTGCAGATAATGGCTAAAATTAACTTATTAACCATCATTTTTACTACCTAATTTCGCCTCACCTCCGGCTTCACCTCCGGTTATGGCTCCGGCTCCTGCAAGTTTCGTTGACCTCCGTCTCCGGCTCAGGCTCCGGTATATTTCACCTCCGGTTGCACCCTGTCTTGCACCCAAAAAGTAACAACGGCTCAGTGGTACGTCAATTTGCAGTGGGATTTTCGCAACAGTATAAGTAATAGCGTACAGAACAACACTGCAAGTGATGCTGGCTGGGCAAATGATTTTCAGTGTGAAAATCACGTCGTTCACAAACTATCACTTCAACGTTGATATTTTCACTCACTTAGAAATTGCCAATTTCTACTAATATAAGTAAAACCCATGATTTTCAGCCATATAGGCGAGTAGGATACGGCTGGACACAAATTAAGTGTATTCAGATTGAAAAGTGTAGCTTACCTGGAAACCACTAATGTTTGAGCTAAGTTTTGGTTATTTTTTGACAAATATATATTTGGCAAAATTATTTTGCGTTTACTTTATACAAGGTATATAAGTGAACAACATTTTTAAATGCATGCAATGCAACACCGATTAAACTTTGGGCCCTCATAATTGAATGATCAGACAAATAAATAGAATGTCACTGGCCCGGACCTGTAGCCAAGGGGGGAGGGCAGGAGGGCTCGGCGGGGGGTGCTCGCTCTTCTTGGAAAAATTTAGGCCCCTTTAGAAAATTTTCAACCTTGCAAGTCATTGAAAAACCTTGAATGCCCCTCTGTTGTTTGTTTACTTTTACATTCGCAGCTGCTCGGATAACTTGTATGAAAACTTATTAAGCCCATGTAAAGATCAGGGACGGAACGTTTTCTGTGGGACTGCAATACAGTAAGTTTAATCTTTAGACAATTTTTTGCTTGGCTTAGGCTTAAGCTTAGAAATATGCTCATGCTCCCGCTTTATGCTTATAGTACTGGTGCGCCCTTGTTCTTTACATTGGCCACTTATTATTAACTGGTGTTAGGTTCTGCACACACATTTGAGAATACATGCCTAGGTTTTAATGTCTATCAGTAGTATACACCCTGCACACACTTGAGAATACATGCCTAGATTTTAATGTCTATCAGTAGTATACACCCTGCACACACTTGAGAATACATGCCTAGATTTTAATGTCTATCAGTAGTATACACTCTGCACACACTTGAGAATACATGCCTAGATTTTAATGTCTATCAGTAGTATACACCCTGCACACACTTGAGAATACATGCCTAGATTTTAATGTCTATCAGTAGTATACACCCTGCACACACTTGAGAATACATGCCTAGATTTTAATGTCTATCAGTAGTATACACCCTGCACACACTTGAGAATACATGCCTAGATTTTAATGTCTATCAGTAGTACTGCACACACTTGAGAATACATGCCTAGATTTTAATGTCTACCAGTAGTATACACCCTGCACACACTTGAGAATACATGCCTAGATTTTAATGTCTATCAGTAGTATACACTCTGCACACACTTGAGAATACATGCCTAGATTTTAATGTCTATCAGTAGTATACACGCTGCACACACTTGAGAATACATGCCTAGATTTTAATGTCTATCAGTAGTATACACCCTGCGCACACTTCAGAATACATGCCTAGATTTTAATGTCTATCAGTAGTATACACCCTGCACACACTTGAGAATACATGCCTAGATTTTAATGTCTATCAGTAGTATACACCCTGCGCACACTTGAGAATACATGCCTAGATTTTAATGTCTATCAGTAGTATACACCCTGCACACACTTGAGAATACATGCCTAGATTTTAATGTCTATCAGTAGTATACACTCTGCACACACTTGAGAATACATGCCTAGATTTTAATGTCTACCAGTAGTATACACCCTGCACACACTTGAGAATACATGCCTAGATTTTAATGTCTATCAGTAGTATACACCCTGCACACACACTTGAGAATACATGCCTAGATTTTAATGTCTATCAGTAGTATACACCCTGCACACACTTGAGAATACATGCCTAGATTTTAATGTCTATCAGTAGTATACACTCTGCACACACTTGAGAATACATGCCTAGATTTTAATGTCTACCAGTAGTATACACCCTGCACACACTTGAGAATACATGCCTAGATTTTAATGTCTAACAGTAGTATACACCCTGCAAATGAGAATAAGAGATTAATCTGGTGCACACACTTGAGAATACATGCCTAGATTTTAATGTCTATCAGTAGTATACACCCTGCACACACTTGAGAATACATGCCTAGATTTTAATGTCTATCAGTAGTATACACCCTGCACACACTTGAGAATACATGCCTAGATTTTAATGTCTATCAGTAGTATACACTCTGCACACACTTGAGAATACATGCCTAGATTTTAATGTCTACCAGTAGTATACACCCTGCACACACTTGAGAATACATGCCTAGATTTTAATGTCTATCAGTAGTATACACTCTGCACACACTTGAGAATACATGCCTAGATTTTAATGTCAATCAGTAGTATACACGCTGCACACACTTGAGAATACATGCCTAGATTTTAATGTCTATCAGTAGTATACACCCTGCGCACACTTGAGAATACATGCCTAGATTTTAATGTCTATCAGTAGTATACACCCTGCACACACTTGAGAATACATGCCTAGATTTTAATGTCTATCAGTAGTATACACCCTGCGCACACTTGAGAATACATGCCTAGATTTTAATGTCTATCAGTAGTATACACGCTGCACACACTTGAGAATACATGCCTAGATTTTAATGTCTATCAGTAGTATACACTCTGCGCACACTTGAGAATACATGCCTAGATTTTAATGTCTATCAGTAGTATACACCCTGCACACACTTGAGAATACATGCCTAGATTTTAATGTCTATCAGTAGTATACACCCTGCACACACTTGAGAATACATGCCTAGATTTTAATGTCTATCAGTAGTATACATCCTGCGCACACTTGAGAATACATGCCTAGATTTTAATGTCTATCAGTAGTATACACCCTGCACACACTTGAGAATACATGCCTAGATTTTAATGTCTATCAGTAGTATACACCCACCATAATGGGTGTATACTACTTCTATCTGCAGGTTTTTTACTGATATTTTAGAATTGAATTTTCTAAGATGCATTTGACGGCGAAAAACTAACGATTGCTATTGTTAACAATTTTCAATATGCGGCTTTTTCATTTTTATACTATTCAGCATTTTGCAACAATTAGAAATTTTTGGCCTAAACAAAGGCATCGGTACACACAAAATAAATTGTCTTATATTCAAGAAACGTTGTTTGAAATTTAAGACAATTTATGTCTTAATACGTACTCCAGACATATATGTCTCGAATTCCAGACTTACATTTCTGAAACATAAAGACAAATATGTTTGAAATACAAGAAAAATATGTTGCACGAAAATGACTCCACAATTGGCAGCTAAAGTCCAACCAAATAACCTAATTTTACAACCTAAGATACGTTCAAGACGTAAACTTTGATTGACGGAGCTTGAACTCAACCCGAAATACCTTAAAAATTCAATTATTTATGTACACGCTTGAGAATATAAACGGAGCGACTTTTTACATGTATTAAAATATGAAAATTAATTTTTAAAAATATAAGGCAACTCTTTCTTGAAAGGAAGAAATTTACGTCTTATAAATTGCCAACAGTAATTTTTGAACATAAAACATTTATGTTTTATACATCTCAGACACAGATTTCTGAGCTATTTAAGGTTATTGTCTAAAATACAAGACATTTATGTTTTGAAAATTTAAGAAAGTTCAAAGAATTTTCGTTTTCTGCGAATACTATTGAAGCATGCAAAAATTCACTTGGTCTTCTAAACTTTTAAGGAAAAATGGAGCCAAAAATGCACCCACAATTGTTGAAACGGTCAGCGTAAAAATAACGAAATTTTTTATTAAATTGAAACAGAACCAAAACAGACACTGATTTTATCTGGAAACTGATATCCAGACCGTGATATTTTCACTGCAAAGGTAAGGGGAACAAACAACGCATATATTTGAATTTTTGGAAAAAATTGATTTTTAAGGTCCCAAGGTCATCCTTGGGACCCAAATATTTTTTTGACAAAAAGATTGTCAAAAAGTATACTATTAATGCAGCTTGCGAAGCTGAGCCGAATGGTGTTAAATTTTCCGCAATCAGACGACTGGATAACGAGTTATCGTCAAATAACGTATTTGGTGCCCTGCCAACGATTTCGGTCGGCGCCAAATCAGTTTATTTGACCATAATTCGTTAACCAATGGTCAGATTGCAAAAATTTAACACCGTTACACTCAGCTCCGCAAGCTGCATCAAATGGTATATAATTTGTCAAACTTTTGTGGCAAAAATTTTTGAGTCCCTACAGATGCGAAGTTTTGATACGACGAAAGGTTTTAGACCGTTCAGGACTTAGACTAATTTTCTGTGAGTGTAACTAAAACAATTACTGTGTCGCTACGAGTGAAGCGCCCTGATCGTTCAAGGCACACCTTGGAGCAGAGGGAGGTTTCCATCGACACTGGGTTTAATATATTAACTTTTCACTGTAATTTTCGCGTAATTGCAATGCTAGAATATAGCTCCAGCGGCTCAAACATAAATTTTATGGCTTTTGAATAGCGCCTGAAAATCATGAAGTTAATCAAAGTAAAGAAAGACTATTGAATAATTTATGATTTACGTCGCCTTAAAATATTTTTGGTCCGTCGAAAATGCATGCAATTATTGTTCCGGCCCTAAGACATTCGTATAACTTTGGATCGATGAAAAAATATTTTTGCGATTGCAGAATAAGTTTAAATTTTAGCTTTTAAGGTCCCGTATATAGCGCTTTTTAGCTTTTGTATAGTTACTTTAATAAAGAACCACAAGAAAAATTGATTATTTGCCCGATTTAGTTGAAGCGTATTGTTCTATTAAAAATTTAATAGTTTTTTGTAAATGATTTTGTTTATTTTACGTTGTTGATTGAATGTTTGTTTAGCACATTTGACAGTTGCCCCGTCTCGTAAATCACCGATAGCTGTGAGTGCTAGTGTATGTAGCAGTAGCTTCATTCCGATTTCCCTTGTGTTCTGTGTGACATATCGCTGCTGGTGCCCGATGTACTCGTGTTCCTTCTTTTATATGCCGACATCGTCCGGTCTTGTTATTTCAATATCTGCATTACTGGTTGTTTTCTTTGAGAATACCAAATTTCCTACCAAATCAACCACTTATGTTGCTATTGAAATAGGTAAACAAAATTTACAACTTGGATGCAATTTCATTGATTTTGCATGGTCTTATATATTCTGAGGTGTTTGCGATCATGCATATACATACACCGATATAGATGTACTTAGAAAATTTCTAATCAAAATAAAAATTACTTTCATATATAAAAGAACAGTGCAAACCATTTCTTGCAGATATAACTAGGGCCCATATTCTCAAATGTATATCGCAACTATCATCAGGTAGTAATAGGTTTTCAAACTTACTAACTGTTGCAGTTGTTGAACTCAAAATTGGTACAGCAGTATAGTAAATCATATGCAAAAAATGTGCTGTATCATAAAGTCTCAGCATTTACTGGTTGGAAAGTTAAAAGACCTTTTACTAACTAGTAATAGGTGCTACACGCATTTGAAAATACGGGTAAAGATCTAAAATATTTTAGCATATAATAATTTTTTAGCTTGTCTGAACTAATTATCTCGGTTTGTTGTTGAATTTTCAATAAATTGCCCATTATCATGTGCTTTTGTCGATAGCGTCTATATTATTTAACTAATCTAAATTAGGGGTACTAGTGAAACGTTATTTTAGCAACCATGTTTAATTGCTGTTGTTTTGTTTTAGTCTTCATTGGTTTTTCATTTTCTATTGCTATCAATATATTACGTGTATCATGCAAGATCTAAACGAATGAGTCTATAAAGCAAACAAGCGGGCGGCGCTAACTACATTTAGGCCAGGCATGCGGCAACGATCCCATAATATTTATGAACTAAAATTTGATCAATTAAATGTCTATTTCGATAGCAATTTCTTTTCTAAGTAAAAAAGTTTTTCACCTGGTTGCATAAAATAGGCGAAATTGTTGGTGTATTAGGATTGAGTGTGTTGGAAAGTTGGAAAAAGGATTGAGCAAGTGTAGTACTGGGTTTATTAAAGTGCTTGATACTCTATTGAGTTGCTGGCACGTAAATTTCCGGGCTAACGTAAGTTCTGGTTCGTTCTGGCCAGGCTGTAAACGGATAATAAAAGTAACAAAACGGAATGGAAATCGAATATTAAAGTGTGAAAGTTTCAAAAATGTTTTATCTTTTTATCAACACAATTAAGGCTTTCATTGATTCACCAGTCTTTCAAAAATTGCAATGTAAAATTAGCGGTTGCATTTAAGATATTGAATAAATTTTGTAATTTTATTCTATTTGGAATATTAATTGCAACATTACTGTAAGAAAAATTGCGAGATATATACATGATTTATAATTCATTTCGAACGCAAAAATAGCTGAATTTCCGTTATTTCTATAACGGAAACGGAAACCGACTTTTACCGGAATCGGAAATGAATATCCGGTTACACCCTGTTTCCAAATAATGTATATGTACGCAGCGTAAAATCTTTAAATATTCAAATATCCTTGTTGCTTAGTTTGTTGTTTTAAAATGAAACTTTTCTTATTATTAGAAAAACTGCTTCCAACAATCGTCACACGTGATAAGTGAAATTAAAGTTTTATCGAAAGTGCACCTGATGGATTCTAACTCTGCTAACAATTAGCTTTCTTAACGTACCACCATAGTCCCTTGTGAGTACGGTTTACTCTTTCCCCCAAACAAACTTTCCGCATTGTCCACGCATTTCGAACGTGACCTTTTACACTTAAGCTTCATTCTGAAAATAAGGATAATTAAGTTTATAAGGTGATGTAATAATATATTAAAACTATGTTATCAAACTTTCGCTTTCTATTAAATTTACTCTGGTGCCGGGGGCAGGAAGCAACAAGTATCCCTTTGGACATCACCATATATATACGGACAATGAAGTGCCCGAACAAATATGTGTCCACTATTTAAAGTGTGTTTATCATACGTCTACAGAAATGAACTGTTAATTTAAATATTTGGTATTGTAGATACAAAGGACAACGGATTAAGTCGAAAGCATAACACAGATTCGAAGAAAAGTTAGTTTATATATTATTATGCAAGCGCAAAGTATAGATTACCAAGTATTGTCCTGGTCATAATTTACTTGTCATGGTTGTTCAAAGACAAGGTTTAAACAATTCAATATTGTGCATGTAACAGAAAATTTCCCGCAATCCGATTATTATTATTATTATTATTATTTTGTTATTATTATTATTATTGTTATTATTACTATTATTATTATTATTATTACTATTATCACTATATATTACATGTTTAAAACTGTACGTTAAAATGTTTTTTTCGTTTCACAGCACACCTCAGTTGTGCCCTATTGCACATAGTGCCGTAGTCAACCAATACTTTAGTTTTGTAGAAGGTTTATAGCTTAGCGGAGCCAAAACGTTTTCAGAACAAAACCAAAGTTCTCACTGCCCCTCAGTCTGTGGGTATTTTGCGCATGCGTTCACTATCATATAATATTTTTGGTTTCTTCCAAAGTGCATTTATATTAAAATCATAACCACACGCAAAAAATTTATTTCAGCATGTCATTTACAATTTGGCAGACGAAAGTTGCATGCGAATATGTCAATCAAATACGGTGCATGGATGAAAGATATCGCCAGAAGTAGCAACAGTGCAACGTTGCCATTGTTAACTGGATACGAAGCGGATCACAGGCGATTTGTCACTGAACATAAATCTGGACTGGTGTTGTACGAATATGCGAATGAAATTGCGCTACGTCATCGACGTGAAACTGATAAATACTATTTGCCCGTTCCATACGCATTTCAGGGAACTAATCATATTGTGTACAACGGGTCGTTTTATTATCATGCAGCAAATACTCAAAAAATTATTCGCTTCAATCTTGCAACATCCAAATTTGAAACGGTTAGTTTCAAATGCGACAGCACCCAGGGGGGGGGGGCGAATGCAACGGAAGAGATGGTACAAAAAAAAGTCCATTCTTGAAATTTCTGGAGAGAAAAACAAGGACTTTCAATAAAAAAATTTCAACTACTAAGACTGCGTAAAAGAAACTTTTACACGAGGTATCAAACACTCTTGAAAAGATTCCTGTAAACGCGCCTGGCGTGGAACCTTTGGTGTTATGTTACGCTTGATCCGCAAGCAAAAATTGTTACTAGAAAACGTAGGGATAGATAGAGCAACAAAACTTTTCCTAACGTAATCTTTTTTAATGCAGTCCCTAAATTTGTCGGCCAGTTCTCGAAGTTGGTTGTAAGAGGTAGCATTAGCGTCCGCTCGCCCCTGCAGCAGCGGTTGCGCCGGAGGGTTTTGACCTGGTTGATTTAGTAGCAATTATAATTTATCATGCAACCACACAAAAGAACGGGACAGCGAAAAAGGCAAATGATTTAATTGGAACGCTGTTCTTAAGTTTCGCCCTATTTATGTTCAAACGATTTGCATTCGTAAACGGACCCTCCATTGATTTGGGCTTATTTATGAATATAGTACGATGATCATCTTAATGGCACATTACATTTCTCCCGGTACTAGAATTTCATAAACCCTGTAGTGCTGATATTCTCAAATCTGTGCAGCACGTATCCACAGTTGATGATAGCTTATCTAATTTTAGAACAACATAACGGAACATTCCAAAAAGTGGCACTTTTTACATATTTGACTGCATGGTCTGATCCTGGTTGTGAGTAGAGTTAAAAAAATTTTATCTGCCGCAATGCGATTGTTTGAAAACATATTGCTAACTAATGATCTATGGACACATATCTGAGAATACGAGCATTAAGCTCAAAATGTTTGTTGTTCTTCAGATAAAATTACCGAACGCCAGTTATACTGGATCCGACAATTATTTGTATCCGAAAACGCAAACATATTTCGAGTTCGCAGTTGATCGGTTCGGCATCTGGGTCGTTTATCGGCATATTTCATCACCGTTTATTGGTATAAGTCAAATAGATGCTGAGAGCGGGCACATTGTTCGTTCTTGGTTGCTCGATATCAAAGTTGGTTCGTTTGAAAATACATTTATTGCCTGCGGAGTATTGTACGCTATCGAGAGCCTTTCTGTTCATGTGTCGCATATCAATTTTGTCTACAACTTACAATGCAACAAAGAGCTGAAAGCTGAAACAAACTATTTACCGTGGCGAAATTTAGCATATTCATCAGAAAGTACTAAAACGAACGGCAGTATTTCGCATGGCGTTAATTCTCGAGAAATTGTATTTGGATCAAGCATGGTGGCATTTGATGCTGTGAGAAAAAAATTAATGATTTATGAAGAAGGAGGCATGCTTAGCACGGTCGATGTGAGAATGAAATGCCGATGTACTGAGCTTAAAAAATGTACTTGAACTTTGCGTTTAGATACCACAGTCCCGCGATTAGAAGGATTAACGGGGGCGGCACCACCTCTTTACCACCGTCAGCTTTGTTCCTTTTGCCCTAAATTTACTATTCTACTGCACTAAAAGTTGTCCATGGTTTAGAACGAATATTCTTACCTCTTCCAGTTAGAATTCTTTTGCGGGGCTATTAAATTACCACTGTTGAAGTTCTTTGTATATAATTGGTTAGAAATAAAAACCAAGTGTGCTTTACTGTACAGTTTTTAAGAGACGAAGCAACCAGAACTGTCATGGAATTGTTTTGGCATACGAAATGTCTAACATGAAAATCTATGAACAGCAGGATACATCCGGGTGTCTGCCTCCGGCTCCAGCTCCGGCAGAAAATCGGCCTCCGGCTCCGGCTCCGGTAGAATTTTTGGCGGAGGTTCCGGCAATTTCGATAGTAAAATTTTACAAAATTTATCTGTTTAGGGCGTTTCGTTTTACTTTTGGCACAATTTTCAGGAAAATATTTCCAAAATATCGCAGAAAATTAGCTAAAAATCAAACAACTTAACAACATATTGCAGATATTGGCTAAAATTAACTAATTAACCATCATTTTTAATACCTAATTTTGCCTCACCTTCCTCCTGCCTCACCTCCGGCTCCGGCAAGTTTCGTTGACCTCCGGCTCCGGCAAGTTTCGTTGACCTCCGGCTGCGGCAAGTTTCGTTGACCTCCGGCTCCGGTATTTTCCACCTCCGGTTGATTAACCATCATTTTTAGTACCTAATTTTGCCTCACCTCCCTCTTGCCTCCCATCCGACTCCGGCAAGTTTCGTTGACCTCCAGCTCCGTTATTTTCCACCTCCGGTTGCACCCTGATGGACAGTGCCGAACAAAGCTAAAACAGTTTGGATAAATTTCTCTTAATTGAGTACGTGGCGCCGATCAATTCCTATATCAGATATCGGTGCTGAGCAAATTACCATAGTTACAATTGCAATAGTACTAAAGTAAAATCATAAACTGAAATTAGCTGATTCTAGTCCCACAGAAAAACGTTCCGCGCCTGACCTTTACGTGGGCCGCAATTTTTGACCTAATATCATTAAAAGTTGTTTTCAATTTAAATATTTCAGTGTCCAAGGTGTTAGGCGACTTTAATTGTCACCTAGAGTTGCACCCTTTTCTTGAGATATTTTTTTAAGTTTAGAAAAATCTTTCGTATTTACTCAGATGCTATTATGTTTTTAAATGTTAAAAAATAAAGCTATTCTGTTCAATTTTATCCAAAAATGCGATAGTATTTAACCGATTTTAGGATGTTTGGGGACTGGAGAATCCAAAGTTTCGTCATACGTTACTCAAGACAATGGTGTAACCAGATATATGTTTCGGTTTCCAGTCAAAATACGTGTCCGTTTCTGTTTCCGTGATCGAAATAACAGCAATTCTGTTATTTTACTACGTTCTAAATTATAGATCACGTGTATATATTGCATATTGGCTGAAAGCTTCGATAGGACGTACCCGATAATCTTATTTAAATTAAATTAGTATCAAGTATGTTACAGTTCAGAAATACTGAAGCTATTTCAAAACATAGTTTTTCGCCAGCAATTGTTAATCTTGCGCAAAATTAGTGATAAGTTTATTCCAAACATAATAAGTTCTAAATACTACTTAGTTTCTGAGCAGGACTTATACCTTAAACTAAAATTAAGTTTAACTTAAGCTCGCCCTATTAAACTTAAAAATATGTTAATTTAATGAAAATTCAAGATTAGTTAGTCCGTCCAGCCATTTAAGTATTACTTAATCTCACATTCCAGTTTAGTTAAGCTAGGTATAATTTAAGTTTAAAATTTTCGAGGATAGTTTACGCATGACATTAAACCGAAAACATGCGCTAGAAAAATCAAGCATATAGATAGACATATCTGCTTCTAAGCGGATAAGTTTCTACGTATCTTTTGCAAAGTCGTTTATTCTAAAATGCCACTGTTTTACATGTGCAGGAAACAGCTGATGCGCAACTTTGAAATGTATAGCGCATTGTGTTTAATATTTTTATTAGTCGTCTGCTTCGTCGCAAAATGGAATTTCACCATTTTCAACGTCAACATTAACAAAACACTCTGGTCTCACTGGCTCAGGCTGTACAATCGTTTTGACTGGTAGCGTATTTTCAACTGCATTTTCAACGTAATCATCTAAATTGTTAATTACATGATCGATATCATCTTGTGAAACTGGCATTTGTTTGACTACGTTTTGTACGAGCGATTTGATTGTTACACGTTTGTTACCAATCCAAATATGTTGTTCGCCAAATCGTTTCAACTTTCGGCCGAAATACTGCATTTTGCGTAAATATTCTGCGCTAAGATCAATCATCATCGTTGTAATTACTAGGCCTAACATCAGATACAAATATGTGAACACAAAATAATTGTGATTTTTTGGATATATATCGCCAAAACCAATCGTTGTTAAACTAATTACTGTGAAATACGCTGCGTTCCATGAACTCATATCGTGTTCCCATCGAGGTAACAATAAGACGCCCAAAATGACCCACGAAACAAAAAGTAAACAAATAAAATATTTCGAAAAGCGGATACTGGAATCAACCAGTTCGCTGTCGTTACAATCAACGTCCGCGTTGCGTTTTAGCAACTGATCTGGTGGAGTCGTTTGTGGTGATGTTTCGCTAAGTTGCTCGAAATCATGAAGATCGCTTATGGAATTACGTGTTCCAGTGGCCACTTTCATTAATTTTGATGATGCTATATTGCAACATATCTTGTTGAAAATAAACCATTTGCCCAAACGAAACGGACGTCGCCTTTGGAACCAGTATTTTCGGTGCATGTGAGTAATCGCTTCGTTTAAAAGGCGTCCAATATTTGCAAGACCAAGATAGCCCAATGGGATGCCGACAATCGCGTATATCATAGTAAATCCTTGACCATAAATAGTTTTTGGAGTGATATAACCGTATCCTAAAAACGATCAACTGATAAACTGCATAATTTAATGAAAGATTGTAGTTTTGTGGCAAAGAGTTCCGATCTTCAAAGATAAAATAAACTTTTTGAAATATTAGGCGAAAACAAGTCAGTGTTATTTCACTGCATTCAAAAGATGTTTCCGATTTTTTCAAAAACTACGAAAAACTTGCTTGTTAAGACTGTTATACTGTAGTGAGCCGAATAACAGGGGCACTGATATTTATTTGGCTTCTCCAGAGGGTACCCGTTGATATTCGGTTGCGGACTGTTATTAATTTTGAACCCATGCTCCGCAACCCTTCGGTATTGATATATATCCGGTACTGCAAGTCCGTTGAATTAAACGTTTGTCTTGTACCAAAAGCGTGAGCGATAATGCAAGTTGTATGTACTTAGGAATATACTTTGAAAACTGAAGTATGCTTTAAAGTACCGAACTCAATTTTATTTGGGCCTGGAGTTCTTTATGCATTAACATTAGGAACAACTGACATTGTGGACTCCAATTAGGGTTTACGGACTCTAATCCGCTTACGGACTCTTATTAGGGATACGGACACCTATTGATTGGGCCTCGAAATGGGGACCCCCTCTTATTACCCCTCTTATTCGGGTCAATACAGTACATAGCTCATACTTACCAACCGTTGTTACAATACTGAAGGTAAAGATAAATGCATCAGCAAACGTCCACTGTGGTGAAAAGGAATCATTGCTTCTTATCAAATACTGCAAATCGCGACCTTTTTCAGAATAACGGAAATTATTATGTGCAGCAACCGATGTCTCTGATGCGTCTGTAGATTTTGGTTGACAAATGATACTGCGTTGCCAATCCTGTTTGCCAGAGTCCGGTGTATCAACGTTGTGTTCGAGTTGAACTATCACAACAGCGCCCAGTGCTAGATAAACAACTGTCAAAACCAGCAAAAATAGCGGAAATGGGACTTTGAGCACCTGAAACAAAAAGTGTTGTAAACCTAGAAACACATACAAATAAACCCCGAACCATGATGGTGTTGGTTTATCAACGAGCCTAAATACGATAATTAGGGCCCGCATATAAGGTTAGGTCCTGGCACGTGAGCCTAAGCCACATATCCTTAGAATGCGGTCATTAGTATTTCAATACCATTAGAGAATTAGAAGCATAATATGGCGTTACTTCATTTTTCGTACTATTCGAGTTTCACTAAATTAGCAACAATAATTTAATCAGTTTTACTTTGTCGTATTTTACACAGGTTGGCTTTTTGAGCCTATATTTAGTATGAATAAATTGTGTATATTAGGTATATATTAGAACCAGTACCCATTTATTTATCCCGCTTTATTTAATATTTCCCAAAATTGATACCCATAGTAGAAGAGATATTAAAACGCAGGCATATGAAACAAAACCTAATTACCTAATGCATATCATACAAAATAGAATGCTAATTAACATCGGATGAGTAACCTAAATATGTCGAACGGGCACTCCCTTCAGCGGATAACCAGAGATAGCTGTTTTATGCCTTTCCGGTAAACATCACTGACCGTTCAGGTTTCCGAACGCAAGTATCGAGTTTACCGCTATCGTTATGTCCATATAGTTTGTTGTAGGAGCAAGAACCATGTATTTAACTGTTATACTCAAATGTCCATTTATTTGTTTCCGTAATTTTTGCTATCCATTTACATCATTATACAAATAGTAAATAAATTACAGCAACAGTAAAATTTCTCAACCTCTATTTATTACCAAAAATGCCATTCACTGCGCAGTTGTGGTAAACTACCTTTATAGTATCCGCGCGGCATAGGAAGCAGTTGAGCAATAGGTTATAAGTCATGATAATTAAGTAAACACATGGATAAATTATTTAAACAAAACAACTTTGTTCGACGAAAAAATAACATTTACTGTAGTGACCCGAATAAGAGGGGTCCCGATTTTAAGTTCGAATCAATAAGAGTCCGTATCCCTAATAAGAGTCTGTAAGCGAATAGTCCGTAAACCCTAATTAAAGTCCATAAATGCCAATTATCCCAATTGTAGTGTATAAATGACTTCAGGATCAAATCAAGTTGAGTTCGAAACTTTAAAGCGCGCTTAACTTTTGAATATACATTCCTAAGTATAGTCTTGCATTATCGCTCAAGCTAATTCAACGGATAACTGCAGTACCAGATACATATCAGCAGCGAGGGGTGGTGGAGCCTGGGTTAAAAATAAATAACAGTCGGTAGCCGAATAACAGGGGGTACCTTCTGAAGAGGTCAAATAACGTTTTAAAAATAAACAAGCAGAGTAATACATGTGTCATAGGCTATTCTGCTATTCACACCAATTGCTAATTGCCCTTTTACAATCTGTTGGCTTAGCATAGCAGACTGGCTGAGGGCAATTATTAATTGGACTGAGTAGCAGATTGGCCTACAACAAATATACAATTATTTCCAAAGCTTCATGAAGCTAGCATGCTTGACATGTCCGAGGTTGATGATGGCCGATGCGGTTTAATAATTATGAGGCGAGTATGTGAGTGGTGAGCAAACGTTCACAAATGGTACTGTAAATACGTTGCAGTAAAAATGTATCAGGTTGATTTAACTAAATTGCTTTTATTTCCTTTCGCCGCCAAAAACATTTCGATGTTATTTGCTTAGCTGCAGACCATACTAATATACTTTTTACGTAATATCTCAGTTTTGGAAAAAAACAATTTTATACAACAAAATAACGCCGCAGAGCAAGCGAATGTTACGTTATGGCACAATAACGTGGCGATGCTTAATGTAATAAAACAAAATTGAAAATCTGACTGCTGTTTTGTAAAGAACGAAAATAATTGGTTCCAAATTTACTCAGTGTTGGCTTGATTAGTCAGAGAAGAAGCATATTCCTAAGGCTAAGTCTAAACTTAAGCCTAAGCCTAACCGTAAGGATGAGCCTATTCCTAAGCCTAACCCTAAGCTGAAACAAAAAAGTAAGTCCAAAGCTTATTAACTTGACAGCTCTACAGGAAAACGTTCCGGCTCTGTTCTATACATGAGCCGAGTTAAGCTTAGGCTTAGAAATACGCTTAATCTACCGTTTACGCCATTAAAAGTAACATTGGCCGAATGTTTTATGCGTAAAGCATGTTTTTAAAGCATAGTAAAATGATAGTTAACACCTAAATTAGTTCTCTCGGAAATTTACCATTTTAAGAATGATGTCGGCTTTACTTTTTGATACGCATAATGATTCAACGAAAATTGTTTCATGATACTCGAGTGAATTTCAGCTGTTTAGAGCAGTATTTAATGTGTATACTGTAGTGACCCGAATAAGAGTCGGGGCGGATAATTATTTGGCCCTTCCAGAGGGTACACATTCTTGTTATTCGATTACGGACTGTTATTTATTTTTAACCCGTCCTCCGCCGTCCTTCGTTAATGATATATATTCGGTACTGAAACTGTCCGTTGAAATAAACGTTTTAGAACGATAAAAGTTACGAACCCAAATTATTTCGGCCTGGAGTCCTTTATGCGCTACTGATGTGGCGTGGGCGAGCGGTGGAAGAAAGGAAAAGGTTCGGAGATATGCAAATGATATGCAAAACGAGGAACAGAAAACGATTGTGTGTGATGACCAGAAAAGGTCGTTTGTGTGGGGATATAGTTTGTTTTTAATTTTGGTTTGGCTTAAGTAGCGCCTACTGATCAATTGGCGATCAGGATCAAGCACGGCGTTTTTGCTCTGTTCGCTCATCAAAAATGGCGACAGCGACGACCGGTTTACGAATTGCTGTCCCTCAGCTGCCGACGTTTATGGATCAGCCGGGTGCAGCCCCGATCAAATGGCCTCTGTGGGTCAAGGATGTTACGAATTTCTTCACCCTGACGGAGGCGGCGTCGGGTCAAACTCTCACCGAGGCTTTCAAAAAGCTCTTCTTACAGTCGCTTCTTGGTGCCGAAGGCAAGCGGGTGGCATATGCTCACAACATCGACAACAGTGCCAGTTTAACATTTGCCGGTTTCGTTTCGACGTTAGGGCAAATATTTCACAAGCCTGCCAACCCAGTGCAAGCCGAGTACGAGTTTCGACGACGAGTACAAGAAACAGGCGAATCTGTAGCAGATTTTTTCACTGCTCTCCGGGCTCTCATTGGCGAGTGCGATTACGGCGCCGGCGAAGACCATCAATTAGCGATGCAGTTGGTCATCGGGTGCAATTCGAGAGAAGTCCAGGAGCGACTACTGACGGAGCAGTCAATCGATCGAATCCGCAACACAAACCGGGGCTGCGCTCCGGAACGACGGCGCCATCAATCGAGTTGTTGTCGGCAAAGACAAATCAAAGCCGCACAACCGCAATGGCGATCGCAGTCATGGACGCAATCGCAAACCCAAGTGGAAGAGCGACGGTCGAGATAATACGACAACAAGTGGCAATCGGTGCAAAGGTTGTGGCTCCATCAAGCATCAGTACAAAGACACTCACTGCCCAGCCCTCAACAAGAAGTGCAATGCTTGCGGCAAGCTGAACCATTTCGCGTCCGAATGCATCATTTCAAAGCGTCGACAGCAAGAAGTGAACTTGATAGTGTGCAATCTTTATACAACCGCAAACGAGTCCTTGCCGATGGTCGCGGTGATGGTACCAGGGTCAACCCGTTCGTACAAAGCCATCGTCGATACAGCGGCAAGTGTTTCAACTATCAACCGGGATGACTACAACTCGTGCTGGCCCGGCCAAAGCCTCAATGGCACATCGACGACTCTGCGAAATTTCGATGGGACAATCGTCAAAGGCATTCTGTGTCAAACGACCGTGGACGTGCAAGTTCTGGGAAGATCCGCTCAAGCGAAGTTGTTCGTGACAGATTGTCGAATGCGATCAATATTGGGTGTCGACCTAGTTCGAGCGCTGAAACTTACAGTCACCCATCGCGAAGCGAGCGTGAAGGCTGTGCATGTCAGTCGGGAAGATGACGTTTTGGCGCAATTTCCAAAGCTGACGTCCGATTCGCTGGGCACTTTCCCTAAATTCAAACATCGAATCCAGTTGCGGGATGATGCTATTCCAAAAGTCGTACCTCCACAAACTATATCCCCACACAGCACGGCGTGAGGCAGCGATTGCAGAAATCAGACGAATGGAAGAACTGGGCAAATGGAGCCCAATAAACAAAAGTGAATGGGTCAACGGTTTGGTCACGGTGTGGAAAAAAGACGGGACAGTCCGCATCACAACCGACCTCACGCCGATTAATCGCTACGTTATACCCGACAGGTACCCGATTCCAAATATCGAAGACCTCTTGGGAGACTTGTCGGCAGCAAAGTGGAAGTCAAAATTAGATCTAAAACGCGGATATTTTCACATTTCGCTAGACGATGCCAGTCGAAATCTGACAACGACCGCAACTCCAATCGGGCCATTCGCATACAATCGGTTGCCGATGGGTTTGACAGATTCGGCCTCCGTTTTCCAGAAGTGTGTGGCAAATGCGCTGCGAGATTGCACTAAGACAATATGCTATATTGACGACATATTGGTCTACGGAACGACCAAGGAAGAGCACGACGCGGAGCTGAGAAAGGTTCTCCAGTGTCTCAACGATCACGATTTCCGGTTGAACAGAGACAAATGCCAATTCGAAAGTGACGGCCATCCGCAACGCTCCGGAACCGTCCGACACAAAGCAAGCGCGTTCGTTCCTAGGATTAGTCGGGTTTCACAGCAGATTTCTTCCCAACTTTGCAACTTTGGTCGAGCCTATACGAACGCTCACTCGGGCAAATGCACGATTCCGGTGGGGCCGCGAACAAAAGCGCTCATTCAATTCCATAAAGAATAAGCTGGCTGACAACTTGAAGCTTGCCGTTTTCGATCCCAACGCCAATACATTCGTAACAACGGATGCGTCTGACGTCGGTATCGCCGCGGTCTTGTCACAAAACCAGGCTGGCAAGGAAGTTCCAATTTGCTTCATCTCACACACTCTCAGCGAACGCGAACGAAAGTACGCTGTCAATGAACGCGAGGGACTCGCATGTGTATGGGCCTGTGAGCGCTTATCGAAGTTCCTTCTCGGACGGCCATTCACTCTACGAACAGACCACTCAGCATTAACAACATTGCTACAACAACACACCAGCACAAGAACGTCAGCAAAATTTACGCGTTGGTTGGAGCGACTCGCTGAATTCGATTATACTATTCAATACAAACGCGGATCGACAAATTACACAGCCGATGCCCTGTCCAGACTTCCAATTCCCGGCAGCGATGAAGCTGACGAGCCCGACTTGGGAATTAAAAGAATAATTAACGATAACGATATTGTAAGTTACGAACAGTTGGTTAACGAGACGAAAAATGATGTTCAGTTGCAAGCAGCAATGGACGCAACTCGGCTCAGCGATGACAAGTGTAGAAAAATATTGTCAACGGTTTTAACCAACGACAGTTCGATTCAAGCTGAAATATATGCTGATGGAGACTTGCTGCTAAGAGGAGATAGCATTGTAGTTCCTACAACATTACGCCACATTCTGATTAAACGCGCACACCGTGGCCACCCGGGCATTGGTCGAATGAAACGTCTTCTTCGATCACGGTATTGGTGGCCCGGAATGGATCGACAGGTCGAAACGTTCGTTAAGTTTTGCAATCCGTGTCAGGACAGCGCAAAAGCACATAAAGCATGTAACCCAAGCGCCGACGTTACAATTCCAAAACCAAGCACACCGTGGTCAAAGGTGGCAATCGATGTTACGGGACCGTTCGCTGACGCACCGAACAACCAGCGATTCGTGGTGGCCATCATAGATTATTATTCATCTTATCCAGAAATTCTTTTGACGGGCGACATCACAACAATGCGGATTACTCGTTGGCTGACCGAAGTCTTTAATCGCTTTGGAAATCCTGATATTTTGGTATCTGATAACGGTTCGAATTTCGTATCGAGAGAAATGCAGCAATTTCTGAAATCGCGGGACATTCTGCATCATCGTGTGCCGTTGTATGATCCCCGGCGCAACGGGAAGATCGAGGTGTTCAATCGTACCCTCAAACACACAGCACAAACTTTTGCGGCAGACAACAAGTCGTTTGAAGAGGGGATGCAGAACGCCGTTTTCAGCTATCGTGTAACTCCGTTGGACTGTGGCAACTCGCCAGCGAAGTTACTTATGGGACGTAATATTCGGTCGTACCTGGATCCTAGAAAGTCCACCACGTGTGAAAAAACTACACACAGCTAGATGGCGAGCAACCACGTACAGTCACTTCCAAGGTGTTCAAACACACGTTTAATGTGGGCGATTTGGTGCGGGCACGACTTCAACACGTCCCCAAAGGCAGGTCGCCGTTCACGTCTCCTTTCCGGATTTAGCGAATCTTGGGAGATCATACCTACGAACTGGACAACGGTAAAGTATGGTCATCTCGAAACCTCATTGCGTTCAGACGGCCCCCATCGCCACCCTTGATGGTGGATAACGATAGCGACTGTCACGTCCGACCATCCAATCGACCAAGTCGAGGAGTACCTCCGGGTCGTATCTGCATCAATCCAAGTTGGAAACGGAATAACGAAACCTTCGACAGAGGGGACAGATGATATGGCGTGGGCGAGCGGTGGAAGAAAGGAAAAGGTTCGGAGATATGCAAATGATATGTAAAACGAGGAACAGAAAACGATTGTGTGTGTGATGACCAGAAAAGGTCGTTTGTGTGGGGATATAGTTTGTTTTTAATTTTGGTTTGGCTTAAGTAGCGCCTACTGATCAGCTACAATTAGGGATAATTGACATTTATGGACTCTAATTAGGGTCTCAAAATGGGGACCCCTCTTATTACCCCCCTCGTATTCGGGTCAATACAGTATGTTAATAAAATATTTGGTGGCTTTTCAAAGGCCAGAAATAACGTTATAATAAAGGGTACAAAGATTGCTAATGCAACATATTATAGAGTGCGCCCGCTTTATTGAGATTTCCGATGTACAGTTTATTTGTTTAGTGTATAGTTAAAGTTTGTACAATACCTTCAAAACCAAAATTTGTATATATTTTAAAATTCCTTAGCCATTTTTGTCTAAATATGTTCGGAGTTCATTAAAACATACCCGCATTTTTCAGTAAAGTTTAAATATGCATTCACAAATACAATATAAACTAAGCGCAGCTTTTGCACGATTTCCGCCGAAAGTGAAAGGTTTAATGAAAGGCTTTGAGAAAAGTGTTAGGCAAAGGATTCAACTTAAGCTTCAAACCTAAGTTTGAGCCTAAACCTGGGCCTGGCCTGTGAGACAGAATCGTACGCGAGCTTTACGCTAGAAATGAAGATAACTCAACTGTGTCAAAGAATTTCAAGGCGGTTAAACTAAAAGTTGTTTGTTTTCTGCTGCGAAAATAACAACAATCAATTTGAGACAAGTAAGGAAATTGTCACATGGGATATGCAGCAAGCTGGTATGCGAAATTGAACACTGTCAAACGTGTTTGAAAATTAAAATGGTGCTGAAAACGCTGACACGAAAGCAAGGCTACTTGGCACTAATTAAAATTTATCTTAATTAAACACCTGATCCCATAAGTATAAGCGTCTGAAACAAGAAGATACATATGTATTGTACTCTATGCTTTCGGCAATGTTTTGTACAGATTGTTTGTGCGAACATCACAGAAGCGTAGCCAGAATTTCTTTTGATGAATAAATAACCATATGACAGAGTGCTTTGTGATTGAGCGTAGTGAGCGACAAAATTTTATACATCTGCAGTTACAGCCTGTCAAATTGCCATTTTCGAGTGAGCACAAATTTCGAGTGCTGTTTCCTTTGGGCACATGAACCAACAGGCCAAGGTATAGAACGGGGCGGTACAGTAGTAGTAAGGCATATTCCTAAGCCTAAGTTTAAGCCAAAGCGTAAGAATGAGCTGATTCCTAAAGATAATCCTGCGCCGAAACCTAAACCTAAGCAAAAAATTAGTCTAAAGCTTAAGCTTACTGTAGTGACCCGAGTCAGATGGAGCTGATATTTATTTGGCCTCTACAGATGGTAAAACCCCTTTTATTCGGTTATGGACTGTTTTTAAACCACGCTCCGCCACCCTTCGTTGCTGATATATATCCCGTACTGCCATTATACGTGGAATTAAACGTTTATTATTTGTCTTGTATCAAAGGCTTGAGCGATATTACAAAGTTGCGAACTCAACTTCATTTGGACCTGTATTTATGCACTAAAATTAGGGCCTTGACATTTATGGATTCTAATTGGGGTTAGGGACTCTGTTTGCTTACGGACTCTTATTTGGAATACTGACTTCTATTGATTGGACTCAAAATGAGGACGCCCGCTCTTATTACCCCCTCTTATTCCGGTCACTACTGTACTCAACTCCAGTTGATCAGATACACGTTCCGCCACTAATATTAAGCTACATGTAACGATCAGGGGCGGACAGTTTTTCAGTAGAACTAAAATAGAGAATGTTTAAGTTTTAAACTATTTTTGGCTTAGGCATAGGCTTAGGCTTAGGATTAGATATAGCGTTGTCCTTAAGCTTAGGCTTAGACTTTTACTTATGCTACTGTTACGGCCCTGTTCTATACATTGGCTTTAGTCACCGTTTTATACGCCCCCTGGTGCACGTCACATTAGTATTTCTAAAACGATCTATGACATAGTAATGGGCATGTTTTCATATACGTTCCTCAGAAGGCAAAGTTTTGATGTTTTCTTCCTTGCACGCTTGTACGTCAAAAATTATTCCACCCAAAATCGTTTTGCAAAATGACATGGTGTGCAAATTTTAATAATTGTAGGCAAAGGCACCTATTTTTTCTCACAGCTATCTGGGCCACGTTACTTTGTGCGGTATACCGTTTTTTTCGCTTAACTGCAACAGAGCATGTTTAATCGACTTAAGACCAATTTTGTTTTAGTCCTAAACTTTGGGTTAGACCTCGGCTTAGCTATAATTATATCTTCACGCTGAGGCCTAGACTTAAGCTTTGGCTTAGTAATATGCTTATACTAGTGTTACGCCCATCTCAAAGTAACATTATCCACCAACCATTTGTGGTCAAAATTTTCTGGTTGGTTAAATATAATGCTGAAATTGCGGCAACAACTGGACCAATTGATGCGATATGAATGAAAACAACCTATTAATATGCCGTGCACATATACAACGTCAGGCAACACGTATTTTAATCATGGAGTATATATCTCCGACTTTGGTGCCTTAAGCAATACAAAATTAACGGGTGTGAGAGTTTTATATCGATCATATCTTAGACAAGACAAAGCGGACATATTAACTGATGAAGTGTAAACTACAAACGCCAACCCGAAACTTTCCTTAACGAAAAAATTGATGTAAAATCTTATTCATTTGGTTAATGCAAACTCGGATACATACCTACTTTACCATCTAAATGAATTAGCTTTTAGAATAATTGTTTGCTATAGCAAATATTAATCAATTTTCAATATCTATTCGGCTGATTTAAAGCAATCTCCAATGTAAACCTAAAAACGTATAGCTGCAGTGAAAAATTGAGATTGTGTTTTTTGGTCTGGCATATCTTAAACGAAATCTTTACAAAAACAAACTCACTTCACCGGTAGAAGTTGCAGTTATCCTGACGATTTGTCGGTGCATTTTGTGATGTCAGCACAGTGAGGTTGATTTTGCGTTGCAATGACAAATCACGGTTACAATTATTGAACAAGTACGTATATGTTTTATATATATCCTTAAATATACACGTTCATTATGATAGTTATACGGCCTGTCTAAGTACTAAACTTAAGCCTAAACCTAAGATTAATCCTAAGCCTAAGCTTAAACTGTAAGCTTAAAGTTTTCACTCTCAAACTCACCAAATACCCATGGCTTCCAGTTGGCAGGCACCCAGGCCCGTTGCCTGCTCACTTTGCTAAAGGGGGCTACAAAAATTTTCAGGAGGGGCATTTAAAGGTTTTCACTGATTTACAAGCAAAGTTTCAAATTTTCTAGGGGGGACAAAATTTTTTCAGGGGGGCTGAGCCCCACTGAACCCCCCTTGGCTACGGGTCCGTAGGTACCTATAATCAACACTTGTCAATACACAACCGAAAATGTTAACGTAATTATTCTATAACTTGAATATAAAATACAAGAATTGGTCAATTTGTATTTGAATTCAGTGTGAATACAAATTCCAATAATTTTAGCTAAGTATTGCAAACGTATAAAATTTGGTTGTCGTTTTAGGCTTTAAAATTAATAAAGAAAGGTCTTCGTTCCAACTATTGGCTAGAGTATAGAACAGAGCCGTAACAGTAGTATAAAGACATTCGTAAGCCTAAGCCTAAGCAAGCCAAGGCGTAGGCGTAAAAATGAGCTTCTAACTAAGCGCAAGGTTTATACATGAGAAAATACACAATTACAGTCCCCGAATGCTGCAAATTTTGTTGCTTCACAATGGATGCATGCTGTGCTAACTCAGAAAATCGAGACGTTGATGTATGTTAAATCTGGTTCTAAAATCATACTATGTATCGCATGATTTTTAATACTAAAGTATATAAAACCTTTTTATAACACATGATAAAGCATGGGTACACGGCCTATATTACTCTTAGGGGCGTCCCACTGACCCGCGTGACAGCAATAGATCTGCCCTGCAACGGAAAACACTTCTACACCTGCTTTTGCTGGATCGGTTGGGACAGCTTTCAGCCAATGTTTTCGGGAGGACAGCTGGGATACTCGAAACTTCTTAGAGCTTATCTTTATCTGTATCAGCAGAAAAAGCGATGGCAGCTTCGAGCTAATGTTTCATGTTTTCACTGGGTAGAGCGGGACAGCCGGGACAGCTAGGAGTTTATGTTTTCGCTGAGTCAGTCAGCACAGCTGGAACAAGTTCAGGACCATGTTTTCCTTGGGTGAAGAGTAGTGACGGGCGTCGCGTATTTTTTCATATCCGGATTTTCGACAATTCTTACCGGATATTTGTCCGGATATCCGTGCTTAAAATTTTCTTTTCGGATATCTGAAACTCGATTTTGCGTTTTTGGTGGTTTTGAACCTCAAATTTCATTTCGCAGGCACTTGCTTTAAGTTGTTGCTCTAAGGGAAGTACCAGACCCACAAGCTGATTGCTATGAGCGTAAAACATACAAATCTAAAAATTGTTTTTAACATGAAACTGCTTCGATAGTGTTGGGTATTCGGTTTAGAAGATTACTAAATACTTGCTTTGGCCACCTGAAATTAAGTTGATTTGGTTTGTCTCCGATTCAATCGAATGTCACCCTTCCCTCGAACTATATAACGTTGCAAGAAGAAAGAACCATATTGAAATATACTTACGTTTAATCGTACAAACATCAGCGCATAGTAATACTTTTGCTGGTGCCCCGCTTTCACCGGCGGATCTAGAAATTTATCACGGGGGGCAGGCTTGTAAATGTTTAGAAATGCAATTTTTGACCAAAAAATTTTCTGAGGAAAAATTATAATGTAGGGCCCACGAAATTTTTTTACAGAATAACTTTCTGAGGGGAAAATTGTAAGGTTCGGGGACCTTATCATTGTGTCACAAAAAGACCATCTATGGTGCAGAGACAGCTTCGAGCCACCGTTTTCGCTGGGTTGGTCGTCTAGCCTATGTTTCGATAGGTTGATCTGGACAGCTTCGAGCTAAAAGTCAAAGCCTCAACACCGAAGCCTAAAGCCTTAGTTCAAACCTAAGCCTAACCTTAGGGTAAAAACTGTCCCTGCTATTCAAACCGGTCCAACAAAAACATAGACTTGAAGTTTTTTCAGCCAACACAAAGAAATCATAGGTTCGAAACTATCGCGACCGACCAATCAGGGGAAGCATAGGCTCGAAGCTGTCTCGACCGACCCTGCAGAAACATAGAAGCATGATTGTGCTGTTGTACTCCGGGCCTAAGTGATGCTATCCCGAAGCTAAATGAAACACCCCTCAAATACCATGGGCCGGGTACTCGCTACAATAGTGTCAGAGATTAAAAATGCATCTGTCAACTAGTTGGACGCAAATTTGTGGGTTTGGGTCCAGCAAAAAATGCGCTAAAAAAATTTATATATGAGTTTCATTTTCACATAGGTTATTATAGTAAGAAGCACGGTGGGTTTTTTCAGAAAAATTCTATCGACCGAAAAAACTGTTTTTCCGCTTTTTTCGGGAAAAATTAAAAAAAAAACCGAAAATTTGAAAATTATGTATATACTAATGTTCCGCAAGTGCAAAACGTTGATGGATGGTTTGTCCATTGAACAAATAACATTAGGAGAATCTAATTACTATTTTATTAAGTATATAAGTATCAGCATTTGACAACACATGAAGATAAGCATGCTACACACTACAGAGCTGTCATATGCCTAAAAAGGTGCATTGCTAAGGCAGCCACAGACTTGTAGGGGTTGATTTCGGTAAGAAATCTGCAGACAAGATTTGTAGTTTTATTGAGATATAAAAAACGAAGTTAACCAGAAGTTAGTTTCCAAAACTAAACGCTGCATATATCTGATATAAATGTTGCATAAAAGATAAACAGATAAATCTCAAACAGATAAACAGATAAATCTCAAATAAATATAACAATCATTCGTAGATGAAAGAAGTATGTAGTAATAGGGATGTAACTGGAATTGCGGTTTGATTAGGAAGCTATTTGTATAGCATACTTTTTAGCACCGCAGTTGTGTTGGGGCGAGAGGAGACACAATTCTACTTATCCTGCGTCCGCCTCGGAGGAGCCACCGTAACTTTCGTAAAAATTGGATTGAGTTTTGCACCTATAAGCATGTGTTTTTTCTGGTCTTTCCAGAAGTTTTTACGAGAGGCATGTATCCCCTTCTTCTGCTGGCGGATCCAAAGGTAGAAAAAAGATTTTGTATTTAAAGCTTAAGCACTCAAGCACATGTATAGAACAGTTCCCTTCGAATTTCCCGGGTAATATCTCAATTTACCAAAATGCTAATTTTTCCGGTAATATCCCAATTTCCCAAAACTGCAATATCCCGGGTAATATCCCAATTTGCCAAAATCCTAATTTTCCGGGTAATAGCCCAATTTCCCAAACTAGCAGTATCAAGGGTCATACGTCTATTTTCCTTGTAGAATCCAGATATCCCGGAAAAGTTAAGGTGTATAAGTACTTTCTTAGTCTATGTGGAGGATCGAAGGTTTTATCTCGGCAAGTTGTTTTTATGTGTTCTCAACAGTGTTACACCTCAAACCCCCGCACTAGGCAATTTACGTATGTATTAAAATTGTATTAAACACTGTTACTGTGTATTTTTAATAATTATAATACCACAAAGAGTGCATTCCGACGAAGGGGTAGCCGGGATTTGGTTTCCGTAGGTAACCTAATTTTTCAGCGGAAAAACTCAATATTCATTTATGAGCAACGTAAAATAAAATTATGGGTAAACATGTGTTAAATTAGTACAAACGGACAATATTACCTGACCCGTAAAGTGAGGGGTCAGCAAACTTTTATTTTCCCAAAGTAAATGCCGATCAAAAAAGGCTGCGCCCCAAATCCCAACCCGGGTGAAAAACGCTGCACCCAAAATCGCAATTTAATATGTAATATCCAAATTTCCCAAAATCGCAATTTCCCGGGCAATATCCCATTTTCCCAAAATCCTAATTTCCGAAAAGCTCGAGCGAAGAATGCTGCGCCCAAAATCCCAGTTTCCGGGGTAAGTTCCCAATATCCCAATTTCCCAAAATTCCGCGCGAAAAAGGCTGCGCCCAAAATCCCCATTTGCCAGGTAACAGGGTACAACCGGAGGTCTACCTTCGGCTCCAGCTTCGGAAGAACATCGGGCTCCGGCTCCGGCTTCGGAAGAAAATCGGGCTCCGGCTCCGCTAGAATTTTTGCCGGAGGTTCCGTCAATTTCGGTAGTAAATATTTTGCAGAATTTAGCAAAATTTACCTGTTTAATGTGTTTCGCTTTACTTTTGACACAATTTTCAGAGAAGAATTTCCGAAAATTTCCAGAAAACTAACGTAAAACCAAATAACTTAACAACATATTGCAGATATTGGCTAAAATTTACCAATTAACCATTTTTACTACATATTTTCGCCTCACCTGCGGCTCCGGCTCCGGCAAGTTTCGTTGACCTCTTTCCCAAAATTCAAATTTCCCGGGTAATGTCCCAATTTCCCACAATACTAATTTCCCAAAATCCCGAGCGAAAAAGGCTGAGTCCAAAATCCCAATTTCCAGGGTAATATCCGAATTTTCCGAAATCCCAATTTTCCGGGTAATGTCCAAATTCAACAAAATCCCGAGCAAAAAAGCTGCGCCCAAAATCCCAATTTCCCGGCTAATATCCGCCAAAATTCTCAATTTCACGGCTAATATCAAATTTCCCAATCTGGCTCGCTTCCTTCGCGAGTGCTTCCACTATATCTCGTGCAGTCCCCCATTTTAGAGTTTCCGGATCCGCGACTGATTCCTCTCGGTAAATCAGCCTTCGCGATGATGGGAGCGTGAGAAAAACCAATTTCTTACGGTTTCCGAGATACGATGTCGATCTTTTTCGAGTAGTTCACTCCACCCCGTCGAAAAACAAAAGAAAACCGGAAACAAACCGTTTTTTCATTGGTTTTTTCCGGTTTTTTTTTTTGGAAAAAAAAATTTACCGAGAAATACGATCATCGCGAAGGCTGATTTACCGAGAGGAATCAGCCTTCGCGATGATGGGAACGTGAGAAAAACCAATTTCTTACGGTTTCCGAGATACGATGTCGATCTTTTTCGAGTAGTTCACTCCACCCCGTCGAAAAACAAAAGAAAACCGGAAACAAACCGTTTTTTCATTGGTTTTTTTCCGGTGCCCAAAACCAACGCGTTTTCACAGCTGAAATAATTGTTGCAACAAAAACAACAAACATAGAGCTTAATTACCGTTTTTCGGTTACCTAACTCTGCGCCCATTAAAACAAGCTTTTTTGTCTATTGATACATGCGAATAATCTATGATAATATTAGAACTGCACCAATTAATTAATCATGTGATGCGTTCTCCGTCAAATTACTAATTATCTTATTGTGTCCAGTCCACGTAAAATTATAACTAGGTAAGTCAAAATGATAATAAGCCAAAAGATGGAAAATGTTAAAATATGCAAACCGAAATATGTCGCAAAACTCGATAAAATTGATATTGGGCATTGAAAATACAGTCCTGCGCTTGCTATTCTACATATAGGGGCAGGATGTTTGACGTATACTGATATAACGCCAACAACACTAAACTTTGGGCCCTCATAATTGGAATGATCAGACAAAAAATAGAATGTCACAGGTATGGGCACGTAGCCAAAAGGGGGCAGGGGGGCTCAGCTCTCCCTGGGGAAATTTAGGCTCCCCTGGAGAATTTTCAACCTCGTTTGTAACTATTGAAATCCCTTGAGTGCCTCTCCTGAAAAATTTTTAGCCCCTCCTAGCAAGGTGGGCTGGCTACGGGCCTGCACTGGCCGGGTCCAGGCTACAACTAGAGACCCTGTCTTCTCGCGGACGCCAACATAAAACATTCTTTGATGCACCATAAATGATCGATTATTAAGGTGCTCCCAGGCCCCAAATACGTTTGTAGACGCATTACTATTCATTACAAAATATAATCCAGTCGCTTATTTAACTCTGTCAAATAAATTTTGCACTCTTACAGATTCGATGTTTTAGTGCATCAAAGATTATGTATGGGCAGAATTTTAGACTAATTTTCTGCAGGAGCGACCATAACATTTACTGAGTCACTCATAGTGAACCCGCCTAAGAAGGCGAAGTCCCCCTAAAGGGTAGGGAGAGGATGTGCTTACCTCGACACTGGTTTCTGGCTTACAAGCCACTGGTTTGTGAGTTTCAATGTGTACAAGATCCAGCAAAAACAGACTTGAACGTCATTACGAATGCTGTGTATGGAATATATTAAGCGCAAGAATGGATCACATACATATGAAGCTCAGACGATATGATGTTGAACTGTAATTTTAAAAAATTTTCTGAACAAAGATTGACGATTAAAAATTAATAAAATATATACATGAATACAGCCTCTGGACACCAGTGTGCAACCGGAAGTCTGTCTCCGGCTCCGGCAGAAAATCGGCCTCCGGCGCTCCTGTAGAATTTTTGCCGGTGATTCCGGCAATTCCGGTGGCAAAATTTCGCGTAATTTTGCAAAATTTATCTGTTTAGCGCGTTTTGTGTTACTTTTGTAAGTATAAATTTTCAGCAAAGAATTTCCGAAATTTCGCAGAAAATTACCGTAAAATCAAACAACGTAACAACATATATAGCAGATAATGGCTAAAATTAACTAATTAGCCATCATTTTTACTACCTAATTTCGCCCCACCTCCGGCTGCGGTTCCGGCAAGTTTCGTTGACCTCCTGTTCCGGTTCTGGCTTCGGCTGCGGTATTTTTCACCTCCGGTTGCACTCTGCTGGACACCACTTTTAAAAGTTTAGAAAATTTACGTCCATCAAAATACTTTCCGGATCTAGAGATCGATTTTCAGCCTGAGTCGGACGTCTATTTTCTACAGGACCCAAAGGCAGTTCTACGTTTGCACTATGCATACTAGACAAAAGTATATATTTAAAGATGTTGTAAGATTAGGCTAAACAGCATCTCAGCGTATTTCTAAAGTGCACATTTGTTCTTGTGCTAAGATAAACAATTCGGAAACTGTATGTTTTTGGAGTTATAAACTATTGTTTGCCAGATCCCAAAAAACGAAATGGTATAATGTTGCAATCGAAATTATGTATAATTACCCACTGTATCCTATTCAAACAAACTGCAAACTTTTTTCTGGAATATATATTTGCTACTACGTAAACCTACTCCTAAAAGGGATAAAGACTAATGTTTGCTTGGCTTAGGCTTACGCTTAGGAATAAGCTTATAACATTGTTCCGCCCCTCTTCTTTACATTGGCCGAAACATATAAGAACGTCATAAGAGTTAATAGTCCATCCAGAAAATGCTATGAATGACATTTAGGTCAGTGACTTAAGTTAAAAAATTTGTTTATGAATTGTTACGCCAAGCAGAAATTCATGCGCTTTGCTGTACAACGCCGTACGGTGACGAACGACGCCGGACCTGCATCATCTTAAGTATACCTATAATCTATCTCAAACTCAAACGACGAAGCATTCTAACACTAAACTACATTTCATGCACAAGGTCCACGCCACCGCAGGACCGAGCTTATGACAGTATCCAGCAAGATGTAGAAAAGTAATGTTTTCAATATGTATCATACTGAACTATAAAAACTTTTCTGGCAGTAACTATGATTGGAAAAAGACCAAAGTCAAACAGGTCTAAAATTTTACAAACGATATACCGGAAAAACCAAATCTGCTCACAAAAATCGACGTGAATTTAGGTCAATATTCCGACTGGGGTTTAAATACAGAATTTCTGTTCGTCAGCTCCAGCTAACTTAGTTGTGAAAAAATGCAAATTTTTTTGCGCAATAGCACTTCGGATAACCGGCGAATCCACTGCCCATCAATAATATTTACCTTAGGTGTAAGTAGATAAAGATTTTATCTATCTGCGCTGCGCTTTAAGAAAAATAACCGGTAAAACTAGGTTATTTGTCGTTTTTTTAAATTTTAGGTCCAGGAGGCCTTTTGTCCAGGCGGTCTTTTGTTCGGACGGTCTTTTGTCTGGCAGCCATCCTCCAACGGTCAGTTGTCCGGCGGCCTTCGGTCCGGTCACTTTAAGGAACGCTTCAAAAACGCGTACTGTCGTGACCCGAATAAGGGGACTGATATATATTTGGCGTCTCCAGAGGTTATCACCCTATAATTCGGTTACGGACTGTTATTTTTAACCCATCCTCGCCTCCCTCCGCCGTCCTTCGTTACTGATATAATGTCCGGTATTGCAGCTATCCGCGGAAACGTTTATTTCGGTTGTATATATCAAAAGCTTGAGCGATAATACAAGGATAACGAATGTACTTTCAAAACTAAACTATGGGTTAAAATTTCGAACTGAACTTTGTTTGGTCCTGGAGTCATTTTCCGCACTATATACAATTAGCAATTATAGATGGGCACCGGATATCCGGATATCCGGATATGAAAAATATCCGGATATGTATCCGAAAAGAAACGTGTATCCGGATATACGGATATCCGCCGGATATCCGAAATGCTATTTGTAACGCTGGAAGGTGTCGGGAAATTTGTAATAGCCCCTGTCCCTACACCAACCACGTACAGAATTCAGAAATTGTACTACGTATCTCCGTATAATGTATCTCTAACCCTTTATAGCAAAGAACTGCCCAAAATAATCTTTATCACAACTCACTTTGATATTCCGGTATGAACAAACTTAGTCAATTATACCGATATAAAAATTCTATTAGGGTCCAATACTCCCTCTATACTACTCCAAAATTGGTTATTTTCCCTTCTATACTACTCGCTGTGTGCTCCTATACAATCTAACTAGCACAAGTACAGTTTCACTTGCTCCAATGAGCAATGTGCAAAATACGCTCCAAGTAACCAAGGTTTCTTGTACCTCCAACACCGAAAATCCTTAGAACAACGTAAGACAAGAACTGGGGAGAAGTACTATGACAATCGGACAGGATCCTGTTTAGGATTAAATAACAACCAATCTCTTTGATACTCGTATAAATCAACACACAGCCAACCGTGGCAAAAACACTGAAGTACTTAACACAAGTAACCGGAAACTTCATAAAAACGTTCAGAAACACTGGCGTTCGCATACATCATAACTCTCCTGTAACTCAACCACTACCACCACTGTCCCGTATCAGCTCCTTTCATACACTTACAATACCACAAAATGCTAACATTCCAAACATTTTACATTTTTAACACGCTTGCAAAATCTCAGACACGTTCTATTTCAAACAATTTTTGGGTAACAATTTTATCCAAAACGTCGAAAAATTGTAACACAAGATTTTTGACAAAATTTTAACAAAAATTTGAACCGGAGGGCATCTCCCCTTATACTACTAAGTAATCAGGGCACGGAGGCACGGTTTGAGTAAACTTAAAGTAAGTTGTCAACCAGTACTTACAGAAATTAACTCCTGGCCTTTGCGTGAAATCGGACTGCTCGTTCCTTGAAGTAATTCCACAATGTTCCCCGTTGCAGTAAATTGAATGGTAATACCAAAATAATACACTAACACAGTCAGTAACTTAGGTAGATGGCGTTCTAAAACAAGCGCAACAGTAGTAGACCCACTTAAAATTCAGACAATTTTTATAAATTGGCACCGCATCTTAATTACATGTTAAGGATTCATTTTTCCCAGCAAAATTACACCAGTCAGTTAGCCGATTAATATGATCACCTTGGTTTGCGACGATCGTTTCTAAAAATGACACCGTGCCACGAATTTAAAAGCGATTAGATTTACCAGACGCTGTGCCACTAGCGGATTGCAAAGTTTTTAGAAAAAAGGGAAAGCGGTTGTTCGGATTTCAATAAAAAATAAACGAGCATAGCAAGCGAAAATTGGAACTATTTTTGCTCTAAGTCTGCACAAAATTTTTGGTGTTGATCTAAGTTAGCATTAGGCCTAGCCGGAGAGCCCCTCCCACCTTAGATCCAGCAGTGCATCTCGCAAAATTGTGTACCAAAAGCAAAAACTAAGTGTACCATGTTCAATAAGCAAAAACTAAAATTTATGCAGTAAGTAAACCACAAAAATCTTTCGATATTTTACAATCATCTCAATGCAGCATTGCCAGCCAAGCAAACTTTTACACAATTCAGCAAAATCACGCTCAATTCATGCAACCAGCTTTATAGATACTCTACAAGCAGACGAACTCTAAGAAATCGTAATACAAAATTACAAAATAATTAAGTTTTTTTAATACAGACAAAACATCTTACAACACCCCTTTTACCTTATTCGGACCACACTCCTGAGTGGTCAAAACCAACCAGCAACTTCCCAACAACATCATCACTGAATACCTGAAATGGAAAGGTGAGAAAATTTTGAAATTGGACAGCTTCCCGATTGGGAATGACAAACACGAGGTGTAAGGTGTAATAAAGATATAAATATTGGTCAGGATCCTGTATAGGATTCAGCAGTAACAATTATAACATATACATACGTAACTATAAACCCAAAATTTTTTCTTTACTTTTTTTAGTAAATCCCAAAGAAAACAAGTAAGAATAAAAATAATTACAAGATTGGTTATAGGTGTTACTAAAGTATCTTTTAGCTAAATTTTTAATTTTGTTCGAAGAATTGGCACCTTTCAAATTTGCGCTTAAAACGAATCGTAGAATAAATTTTATTTAGGTCTTAAACCAATGTGAAAATTATCTGCAGAAGCATTGAGATAGCTAACAACGTTTGTTATTATAGAGTGCAAAATTGGGTCCGAACGTCATCCAAAGACACGGACAGCTATTGCTATTTGTGATGTAGCTAAACCTATACATAATAATACGTAAGATTAAATGGTTCGCAATTCTCAAACTTCGCTGTTGAACTCTCACTATTTAATAATGGTTCTTTCACGTCATCCAGTCCGTCCCGGATTTTCATTAACAGTTTACCCATTTCATTCTGGCCAGGCCATAAGTGAGGCTCATAAAAAAGTGGATCTTTCACTGAAATTCCAGCACCCCAAAACATGTCCCGGGTATTTGTCTCCACTAGTATGGAGTCCGCAGTATGAAACAAAGCTAACTTGATTGCAAAATTTTGCTGAATTTTTGCAGACACTCCCCGCTCCATAATTTGCATCTTTTGTAATTCCCAGCTTTCCAAAATCTTGTGACCGTCAGACCGTTTACTTAATTTTCGTGTTGTATTATCAACAAGTTTTTTTGCTAGCTTAGGATCATCCAAAAGCATAACAGATGCTGCTACTTTTTCGTACCCTATGAAAAGTGCTTTTCGTTCCATGTAATATTGTTCGGAGCTTGAATATGACTGACCATCACAACTAAAATTTGCCTTGTAAAAATTCGAGAAGGGGTGCTTTTCACCAATAAAAGGAACCAAAATCATTTTAACTTACGTACAAAACTTACACACAACAGCAAACGTTTCCAAATCCGTAGATGTTCTAATTCGCACCACGTCTGTTGATGTCGCGAGCTAAGCCGAAAGAAAAAAAAACATGTGATTACTAAGTTGAAGCATTGTAGTTGCAAAAGCTGGCTGGTTAATGTTTGTCGTCAATAACGTCCGAAGACTGAGCTTGAGTAGGGTGCGCTAAGCAGACTCGTAAATGCACGTATTGCTTTACAGCAGTTGAAATCGGCTCAACCCATGCATTGGAGGCACAACATTCCCGCAAAGACTCTCGCAGCAACTGGTGATCCAAGAAATGCAGCACATTGCACACGAACAAGTTCAGCTTCCGGGCACGAGTCGTTGTGACATTTATTCGGCGATGTCCAGACAAGAAACCCATTGAATGCGGTTGGCCAAGTGCATCGCGTTCCGGACAAGAGCGAACAAGTGGTATGATCATAATGTCTCTTTCATCACCTTGCCACACATTAGCGCACCCAATTTTGACGTCCGGATAATTGTCGTTCAACAACGTTTTGAGTACCTCGGTTTGTGTGGCATATGCTGCGTCAATTCCGATACTAGCAGGCGGCACTGAGGCGTCGTTCACCAGGCCATGCACCACGCGCAAGATCGCCATGATTTTATATGGATTATAAATGCTGACTCCATGATAGATTTGACTGCCCTCAATATGCCAAAACACAATTGGTTTGTTAGCGGGTATCCAACTCAGGGTCGGATAATCACTTTGCATGACTGCATCTTTATTGGCACAAACAAGTGGCGATTCGGTATATATTACGCGGTTTGGAGGAATCAGTAGTTCCGGAACTGAGCGATAATTACGACGGAGTTGAATCACGGTTAAATGGTTGCAGTTTGATGCCAGCTGCAACAGAAACTCCATGCCGGAGGCTTCTGCGCCAAACTTTTGTAGTGCTTCGTTGGTTACATAAGCCGGTAATTGCTGAACGTCCCCCATAAGAATGATTTGCGCCTGAGCTGCTAATGGTAACACTACAGACATGCGAGGTAAATCTACGGAAGCTGCCTCGTCAATCACTAATAAATCAAACACACCGTCACCGTGGTTAGTTTTATCGCTTTGATGGTGATAGGCATCCAACGTGTTTACAATATCCATTATCGCCATATCCAACGTACAAACGATAATTCGATGACTGAGCAAAAACGAGCTCGAGCGTACTTCGTGAACATCCTCCAGTGGCTCACTGTTTGGACTGGCCCGAGTAGCGCTGTACCTGGCTAGTTCCGGTGGAAGCGTCGAAAAATCATAACCACGTTTCAGGTACCGTAATACGTTCCGAGGTGACCGGCGATCATCCGTATGATCGGTTTCGATATTCTGTATTATCTTCAGTGCCAATAGATTCGCGGCTGAGTTCGTGCTGGTGACACATAAAAACTTTTTATCCGGATGTGCCGCTGATAGTTCAGAAACAATTAACGCGACGCTGCTGGTTTTTCCTGTGCCCGGCGGGGCTTTGCACAACACGAGACGATCACCCGATACTACTGCTTCCCACACGCGCAATTGTTCTTCGTTTAAAAACTCCAATTTTGTTGCACATGGTGAGTTTGGCCAAAGTTGTGTAATGCTGATAAAACCGAGTGCTCCCGCTGAACAAATAATCATAAAACTGTGTCCAAGCACTGCAGAAAAACTTGCGAAATTTTTGTTTGCGACTACTTGCGTTCTCTTCGGCAGTTTCCGTGACGTTGTTTGAACTAGTTTTGCCCTCATCGGTCGAAGTCACAGCAGTTCTAGTGCTCACCTCAGCACCCGACACAGCGTTAGGTTCCAGTTGATAGATAATCAGATCGAGTAACGCGACTAAATACTCCGTTGACGGACCCATTGGCGGCACCATGTACATTTCTTTGTACGGTCGAACTCGGTCACCACTACAGAACGCTGATTTTGCGCCAACATTCAGCTTGAGAACCAGCGTTGTTTCAGTTGGTGTTGTTTGTAAAAAACCCGCTAAAGCAGCAAGGTACTTAAAACGCCACTCTGAATTTACTAATCGTACCAACGATCCAACTAATTTCATACTCCGAAATTCAATGCTGCTAACTCGTGCCGTTAAGTATAGTCCATCCGGTGGATGCTTCTGGAAGTCGTATATGTCTATCATTGACCGCAATGGAATGACATTAAAATCTTCAGCAGTAGTAAGTCGCAGTGACTGAACAACCGCTTTTGGAGGATCATCCTCTTCGAATTGTACTTGACCAAGCAGTTCTGCCAACACACGCATTGGCAGATTTTCGCCAGTAATAGGTTTGTTCGGGTCTAACATTTCGACTACTGTGTCATACGGCGTTGTGTCCGATATTGCCAGGAACACTGGGTTCTCCATTGAAACTTGCCTTATAGCAGCGGTGTTATCGTCATTTTCGTGCCGGTGCCACACTTCAAAATACGGAGCTAACTTCGGTGCCGTTATCTTCATCGGTTTGCAGCTTCGGTTGATTTCGCCTTCGCCCTGTTTTTCATTTGGCACTCCTTGACTGAAATCGGGGAGCAGCGATAACACACCACGTTGTCGGATATCTGGTTTCCTTTTCGGCAGCACGTTTGCCAAGATTTGTCGAATCTGTTTATCAATTTCGGCGTCATAGTACTCCCACTGAATAATAACAGTAACTGGCGAGAATTTTGGTGTTCCTTCTGCAGTTTGAAACTGCACCCAAAACTGTAGTTTCTGATAGTCGTACCCTAAACGTCCTTCGCAGGGCAGGTTAAATTCAATCGGGGTTAAAGTGGACCCAAGCGGTGAGAAAACCATCGACAATGGTTGTCCTGGAGAGGTGGAACACCCTTTTAGCTGTGGCACATACAACGGCAACGGCACTGACGAGCTGGTGCTGGCCAAAAATACTAAACTTGGTTGTTGTTCACATGAAGATCGACCTTTGATAACTGGAAAGTTCGAAGTGGCATGTGCCCACTGTGCCCCCCGATGGAACCAGGCGACACCATCAATTACGTCATGATATTCGATCATCACATTGGATCGTGGATCGGCTCGTTTTAACGGATTACTTCGCCCAATACGATGGCGGCTGATCCATTCTTGATGCTCGACGATTGCCAACCCCACTGGACCGAAGCGAAATTTTTGCAAATGAATACTGTTCAAGTGGTAATCAGACCAAAAATGCTTCGGATCACTGATCTCCTGTTTGCAGACAGCACAAATACTATGTCCTGTTTTCGGAATAGTTGGAGGTTTATGTGCATACAATAATTCGCGTGATAAACACAACCAAATTTCGGGCTGCCATGGATCAACGTCGCTCTGCAATGATAGTCCTTGCAAGGAGTACTGAAGAGAGTGGAGCGGCAAATAACGAGAAAGCGTGTGCAACGTTAGCAGTTTTTGAATGTCCTCTGTGGTTGTCGAGCTGCTGGCCAAACGTGCTAAGCATAAACCTACTAGTTGCGAAACATTAGCAGGTATCTGGAATACCTCATGCTGCCGTTCTAAGTTATCAATGTTAGCAATTGCTGCCATATAGACTTACTTTCACGGCCATAAATATTTTACCATAATACCGATCAACTGCTGTAAGGCACCAATTTGGCTACGCGCAAGTGTTCCGTAATAAGTGAAATAATCCGCGTATTTGGCGATGCGTGTTTAAAATTGTCCTGTAATATAATACCAGACTAAAACTATTACTTAATGAACGGACATACGTACTAGATTACGTTCCTATTTTCGAGATCGCAAATTATATGGTTTATGACCTTGTGCTGGAGCTTTTTCAGCAAGATCCTCTTGGCAAGACCGTTCTGTCGTAGCCTCTGAGGTGGTCTTAGCTGTCTCTGGGGTTATATTACGACAAAGCCCGTCAGGGCCTTGTTCGGTTTCATCAACTGGGTTACTCGTTTCGGTTTCTTCTACTGTATGTAGATCTGTTTGCGAAACAGGTCGTAACCTAGGTACGTATGGCCCATGAAAAGGTTTTACTCTATTTACATGCACTCGTTTGTTAGATTCTTTCGCATTAATCAACGATTTTATAGCAACATTAGGTAACTCTACTTCTACAATCTCGTACAAGCCGTGCCACTCATGCCCCAATTTTCTTACTTTACCTTTATGTTGAAATGGAACATGTAAAAAAACTTTTTGACCTATAAAACAGGTTGGTTCCTTAGCTCGCCGATCATACTGCGATTTCATACACGTTTGTGTCTGATGGATGTTTTGCTCGGCGGACGTCCAAGCAGCCTTGAGAAAGATTTGAACATCCCGAAAATAGTCTTCCTCATCTAGATAGTTTATGTTACTTACTGGCAGTTCTGTGTCTATAGGAAGTCTCGGCTGGCGTCCATAAACTAACTCGAAAGGACTGTATTTGGTTGATTCTTGTACGCTAACCCGGTAAGCAAAACATGCAAAAGGCACAAACTCATCCCAAGTTCTTTGCGCCACGTCAACATATTGGGATACCATTTCCATCAAGGTTCGGTTGATACGCTCAACCACACCATTTGTTTGAGGACGGTATGGAGTAGAAAATACTTTTCTAGTTCCTGTTAATTTACAGATTTGTTCAACTAGCTCACTACGGAAATTGGGCGCGTTATCACTTACCAACTCATAAGGGGCGGAGTGACGACAAACTATTTCCGTCATAAATGTCTTTGCGATAGTAGTTGCTTTTTGGTCTGGGGTACAAATCGCCTCGGGATACTTAGTGAAACGATCAATGAATACAACTATATACTTATTACCATTATAGGTTTGGGGCAGGGGACCCAAAACGTCAACGTGATATGAGTAATTTGGCCTAACTACGGGAATAGGCTGCAGAGGAGCTCTCGCTTGATGACTCCCAACTTTACGCCGACCACACTCTATACATGACTTACACCACTCTGAAACATCTCGATACATTCTATCCCAATAATATTTAGGCAATAATTTCTGATATGTTTTTGCTACTCCAAGATGTTGGCCTCCCACAACATCGTCATGATGAGCTGACAACAATTCTTCCCGCATACCGAAAGGCACTACTAATTGCTCCCATACAACTCCATGCCGTTGTCTGGCACTCGGGTAATGATGGTACAGTAATCCGTCCTTCACTATAAAACGCGGTTTAATTAACGCAAAATGTGCGGAGAGCTTGGCGTCAGAGGGTTGTTTACCATGATCGATATATGCCTTTAACGTGCTAATTTCGGGATCTTGCTCCTGCTTAGCTTTAAATTCTTGTAAGGCTAAGTCGGCTGATGACATCGCATGTTCCGAAGCTATTGCATAAGCAAATTGAATATCTTCGTCACTATCATGAGTTTCTAGTGGTCCAGAAATTTCTGTCCGGGATAACGCGTCCACATGGGACATGTTTTTGCCTGCTCGGTGCTCCACAGTAAAATCATACTCGCTTAAGGCCAATGCCCAGCGTTGTAACCTACCTGAAGCGTTCTTATTTGTCAGTAGCCATCGCAAAGCAGAATGATCTGTTACTATAGTTACCTGTTGCCCATAAATGTAGTTCCTAAAATATTTCATGAAATATACCACAGCTAAAGCTTCTAATTCGGTTGTAGTGTAATTTTTCTCTGCCTTTTGCAACAGTCTGCTTCCATATGCGATTGGATGAGCTTTGCTGTCCTCGGATTTTTGAGACAGCACCGCCCCAATTGCTTTACCACTCGCATCGGTTTCTAGTATGTAAGGTTTAGTGGGATCGGCTATTTGCAATATTGGTGGAGACACCAGTTTGGACTTCAACAACAGAAAAGCCCTTTCTGCGTCCTCATTCCATTTAAAAGGTTTTAGTGTACTGGTCAATTGGCTAAGTGGTTTAGCAATTGTTGCAAAGTCTTTAATAAATCTTCGATAATAGCTGCAAAATCCCAAAAAGCCACGTACTGCAGTAATATCAGCTGGTATCGGATACTGCTCAACTGCTTTAATCTTTTTTGGGTCAGGTTTCAAGCCTGCCGAAGATATAATATGGCCTAAATAAGGGACTTCATTACGTAAGAAACTACACTTAGATGGTTTTACTTTAAGACCTACTTCACGTAAACGCTCAAATACAAGTCGCAATCGCCTCAAGTGTTCGTCAAATGTTTCAGAAAAAACGCAAATGTCGTCAATGTAAATAAGGCAAATACGTTCAACTAATCCTCGCAGCGTCGCCTCAAGCGTACGTTGAAAAGTAGCTGGCGCATTACATAACCCGAAGGGCATTTTTGTGAATTGGTAAAGGCCTGCTGGTGTAATAAAGGCAGTTTTCTCCACTGAGTCAGCTGACATCGGGACCTGCCAATAACCTGATATTAAATCCATTACGCTGAAATACTTAGCTTTCCCTATGCATTCAAGCAAATCATTAATATTCGGGAGAGGAAAACAATCTTTCTTAGTCACTGCGTTTAGCTTACGGTAATCTATACAAATTCGCAAGGACTTACCGTCTTTCTTCGTCAGTACCACCATTGGACTTGCCCATGGACTAGTGGATGGCTCGATGATACCGTAACGCAGCATGTTTCCTAGCTCTGTATCTACCTTAGTCTTAGACTGAAATGGTACCCGATAAGGGCGCTGTCGAATTGGTACTGCATCACCTGTGTCTATAGAGTGTTCTACTACAGTAATCGTTCCGCAATCATAGTCGTGTTTGGCAAACACATCATTAAATTCCTGGAACAGGTCTACTAATTTGGATCTTTGTGTTTCGGTTTTGTCGCACTCATTTAAATTTAAATCCGATATCAAGTCAAATTCGGGTGTGTTGATTGTGGAATGAATGTTCAGTACAGTCGGTAAGACAGTAGCTTCTATGGGTTCTACAGTCCCTACAGTCATGCCCTTATAGAGTTTGACAGGAGAAGTCGACAAATTAAGTAATCGCAAAGGGATAACTACATTATCCGACCCACTTAAAATTAGCTCCACCGCATTTAGACCGTATATCTTAATCAGATTGTAATCAGGCACAAAATACAGATCACCATTATGTTTAAACCGATTCACTGGGCACGGAATGAGTACCTCGGAACGCGGCGGAATCACCGTCGTGTCTGACAGAAGCACATTCCGACTAGAACAATACCCCATTTTCAGTTGCATTTTTCCCAGCTTGACTTCACCAGCTTCGTAATTTAGACTTACAGTGCCAAACTGCCGCAGCAGGTCAACTCCTAGTATTGCTGGATGGGCACAATCTTCGGATACATATACATGAAAAGGTATAGTTTTCGAGCCTATTTCTACGTCAACTTTAATAGCTCCTTTCAGAGTAAGTACATGCCCCGTAACACCAATAGCTGTCGTGGCTGGTACTGGAACTAAAACATCTTCTGATTTATTCAACTTGCGAAATGTTTCTATGGACATCACCGTAATATTGCTACCAGTATCCACCACGGCACGGACTAGCACTTCGTCAATGTAGATTTCTATGTCTGACGGCGACCTACCTATAGTTAGTACGGTTTCGGCCGACTTCCCTTCAGGAGAGAGACTAGTTGAAAATTGAAGGGTTCGTTTCGTTTTACTTCGTGTAATTTTGGATTCATTACTTCCGGTTGAACATACCGGCACGTTAAGAGCCTCATGCCCTTGAGCCATGTAGATTACTCGATCGGGCAATGTCCGTTCCCTGGAACCTATCTTACAACAGCAGCACAAAAGTTTTGACCAATTGCTACGCCATATGTACATACCACATATTATTACCATCAAAACCACGACTCCCAACGCTATGTAACCTAATAAGTCACCATACGGTAGATAAAAATCGGGAGTAGTGGCTAACTGTAAAAGTTCCCTCTTTAATCGTTGGCGAGTCAAATTAGACTGGTATGCTACAATTTCTAGATTTCCCCAAACAGGTGGAGGAATCACGCTGTGATCCAGCGTTAAATTATAATTCACTGCTGGAGCAAGTTCAAATTCTTGGGAAGGACGAGCGCTAGACATTAGAACACGGTCTCCCACAATAAGCATGCTAAAGTTTTCAAAAGGCAAAAAGATTACTCCGTGCGTTGGAACTCGAATTGTGTCAACCTTAGATGCTGGGACCAGTGGTCGCGCTCGTGTAATCTTTATTTTGGGTTCCGACGTGCGTATAAATATTCCTGAGCGTGTTGTTTCAATCTGCGTGCCTATCGTCATTTGCTTAATTTCCAGCGTACAGCTAAGGTTGCTTACCGAAGTTAGGTGCATTTCCCTAAAACAACTATCGGCTTCGCTAGTGGGTAATGCTTCCAAACCACAATACCATAAACCCGTGCGCTTCTCACAGCCTTGCGACTTTACCTCATGGTAATATCCTTTACTGAACATCATATCGTAAGTTACATATCTTGGTAAAGCTAAACGGGCCACCGTTTGTTTCGATGGAATATTAAAACCAACGTTTATTACCCGCATAAGCGGCAACACGTTCTTTATCTTTACAAGGGGGATTTCTAAAATTATTCCGAAACGTGTTTCCCGGATATCTATCATTACGGGATATACCTTAACAAAGTGATAAAATAGCCCTGGATCGTGAATATATACAGTATCCTGCAATGCTGGCTCTTTTTTAACCAACCGCTTAATCTGAGTCGCTGTCATTACCGCTACTGACAACCGACCACTATCACTGGCAAGTACCAGGGCATCTAGCACCTTACACACTCCATTTATAAACTGATTGGTTTGAGAGATGAAATGAATTACTGTCATTGCTTCGGTTAAGCTGCAGGTCATAGCTATCCGGCTTTGTTCCACGTATTTTTGAATTTCATGGGTGATTGCAAATACTCTTTGCTGGTTGATGCTAAGTTTGCGAATTGCCTCGGAGTTCTCATTAACTTCGTCATTTAAAAGCTGAGCCGTGCGCTGCAATGCCATAATTTTTGGCTCCAAATGAGATATCTTAATACTATTAGCTATTCCCAAACCTGTACCCATTATCGAGGTCAACCCTGTCAAAAGCAGTGGAACAAAGCGGCGTGTACGACCAGATGTAACAAAACTGCATGAAAACGATTTTTCGTCACAGATATTACTCATTAGCTCCTCATAAAACGCAGGGTCAACAGTATCATCGTAATGTTCAGCTAATTCCGCGAGTGCATGTCTTTTAAACTGATTAAACAAAACTTGTTGACCCGTGCAATTGCAATGGATTGGCATCCCATCCTGAAATACGACAGGATCACATGCCTGAATACGGTTCTGACCTGCGTGAATAATAACAGGGAGATATATAGAATCTCTCGCAGTCAAGACCAGTCCTTCAGGAATAAGACCAACGCCGAATGACGCGAAAATTTTTGGATGTAATTGGTGCAAAGTACGTGTAAAGCTAGGTTCTACCGGTACAGTTAGAACGAACATGAATGCAAGAAAACTGTAAAGAAACATATTCCAGGGCTTCATTTGAGGGTTCTTGCTGAAACTGGAAGTCTTAGAGCATTTCTGCCGCAAGCAATCTTTGTTGTTCGAACCTAACAAACTAGACTGAGGGTGGGCAGATTCTCCTGTAGCTTTTTGAGCTGCATGCACTGCGCCAACAAACTTGGGAAAAGATTTTTCTACTAAAAGCGCATTCTGACTACGTAGTGTCTCGAGTTCTTTCTTAAGGCGCGTAATTTCCTGCTTGGAGCTAAACTCAGAATCGCCATTATCTGTATCCCGAGACGCCACGGTCGTAGCTACCACAGTGCTGGTGTTTGGAACGGGTGGTAATGCCGGCAAATTTGGAATATTAGCCCGTATCGGCTGATGAAAACTAGGAGTTAAAAAGTTCTGCCTGTTGGGTACACGACCTGAATTATTCGGGTTCGGGATCCGAAAATTATTCCTGGAAAAGTTTCCGCCCCGCAACAAGCAAGACATTGCCATGTGACCTATTTTTCCACAGTTATAACATTTTGGACCTCGAGGTGAAAAGTTTTGACTCATTTCGGAACGCGAATGTTGGGTAGTTAGATTCGATGGACCCCGGTTAGGTGGAACACGATTTCTATTGAATGGTGTTGGGCCGTTACGTCGTTCGTTATTTCGAAAAGTTCCTCTACGCATATCTTGTACGAACTGTTTCTGGTTATTGGCAAGTAACTGAACACCTCGTGCAAGTGTATGGAGGGTCTGCTTTGGTGCTGGTACCGACGTATTCCGTGAATGAACACCTGTAGGCTGTCCACAAAGCAAAGACTGCATATCCAAACGCTGTGCTAAATCTTCAGCTTCCTTAAGATTTTTAGGCATGTCGCGAAAAACTTCAAGCTTGGCTTCAGAGGGTAGTAGGCCACCAAAAAATCTATGTATTACTCTACGGTCGAAGGCTGCGTTGTCTAAATTTGGGTACACACTTTTACAGGCCAGCTTAATAGCTTTCAAATAGGCTGCAACGCTTTCCCCCGGCAGTTGCCGTCGCTGCTCAAGAGCAGCTTCATGATACATAGTCCACTCAGGTGTGGTCAATTGGGCCTCTAACGCGGTTACTAAGTCAGTAAAACGGCGCTTGGATTGATCAGGCACGCGCTCATACGCATCCTTAGCTCGGTCTTTTAGATATGCAGGTAAAACCTTTAGTTTCATATCGTCATCTATGAGACGGGCGTTACAATACGTATTAAAATTCTCGATCCAGCTTCCGAAATCGGAACCGGTCAGATCACCCCGAAAAAATGTGATTGCTAAATCAGGCTCTGTCCCTAAACGAACGCGCTGGGAAATTAAATCAAAATCATCGCTCAAACCTCTTAATCCATCATCTACGCGATTGGCTAGGTCCTTAACAACATTGTCCAACTGTGCTAAATTTCTAGTAATATTCTCCATGCTTGAAATTTCGAAAACAACGCGTGGATCACTCTGTAAGGGTTCAGAGAATTCGGACTCGTCGTCGCTAGACTCTAACACGCCAGTACTGCGCAATTGGTACCGAGCCGTTATTTAAAATCCTAACGCTTAATGCGAACAAAATGGGCAGCCTGCAAGCAGAAAGTGAAAAGAGCTCGTTTTACCAGATATGAAAACTGGTATCTCGGTGGGACCTCCAAATGTAACGCTGGAAGGTGTCGGGAAATTTATAACAGCCCCTGTCCCTACACCAACCACGTACAGAATTCAGAAATTGTACTAAGTATCTCCGTATAAATGTATCTCCAACACTTTATAGCAAAGAACTGCCCAAAATAATCTTTATCACAACTCACTTTGATATTCCGGTATGAACAAACTTAGTCAGTTATACCGATATAAAAATTCTATTAGGGTCCAATACTCCCTCTATACTACTCCAAAATTGGTTATCTTCCCTTCTATACTACTCTCTGTGTGCTCCTATACAATCTAACTAGCACAAGCACAGTGTCACTTGCTCCAATGAGCAATGTGCAAAATACGCTCCAAGTAACCAAGGTTTCTTGTACCTCCAACACCGAAAATACTTAGAACAACGTAAGACAAGAACTGGGGAGAAGTACTATGACAATCGGACAGGATCCTGTTTAGGATTAAACAACAACCAATCTCTTTGATACTCGTATAAATCAACACACAGCCAACCGAGGCAAAAACACTGAAGTACTTAACACAAGTAACCGGAAACTTCATAGAAACGTTCAGAAACACTGGCGTTCGCATACATCATAACTCTCCTGTAACTCAACCACTACCACCACTGTCCCGTATCAGCTCCTTTTATACCCTTACAATACCACAAAATGCTAACATTCCAAGCATTTCACATTTTTTAACACGCTTGCAAAATTTCAGACACGTTCCATTTCAAACAATTTTTGGGTAACAATTTTATCCAAAACGTCGAAAAATTGTAACAAGATTTCAACAAAATTTTGACAAAAATTTGAACCGGAGGGCATCTCCCCCTATACTACTAAGTAATCAGGGCACGGAGGCACGGCTTGAGTAAACCTAAAGTGAGTTGTCAACCAATACTTACAGAAATTAACTCCTGGCCTTTGCGTGAAATCAGTCTGCTCGTTCCTTGAAGTAATTCCACAATTGTCCCGTTGCCGTAACCCCAATAGTAACGCCAATTAAATACAGCTACACAAGTCAATAATTTCTGAAACAAGCGCGATGGTTATAGTCGCACCTAGAATTCAGGCGTAAGCTTTGCAACTTTCACAGGTTCTTAATTGCAATTTTAGACTCCTTTTACACAAGGGTGATCAAAAAAACAGTCGAGTCGCAAAACAATATAACCTGGTTATTTCTTAAACCATACATTTCACAGTATCACGGTGCTACATATTTATAAACTATTAGATCTGCCGACCAAACGAAGAACTGTATTTTCAGACGCTTTACAAATCAATTTCTAGGCTGTAAATTTTGTAGACCTCCGAGTAAAACCAGCCACCTCTAGAAAACATTCACTGTACAAACACGCAAAACATGTGCTTTAAACAGCTGAACAGTTATAATGCAACCAGGCGTATGCATATTCATCAGAAATCACAACGCGCAGTGCAAATCAAAGATTCTTTTTTCCCAATAGACAACACAATTTACAGCACTGTACAACACCCCTCTCACGTTATTTGGACCACACTCCTGAGTGGTCAAAACCAACCAGCAACTTTCCACCAACATCATCACAGAATACCTGAAATTGAAAGGTGAGAAAATTTTGAAATTGGACAGCTTCCCGATTGGGAATAACAAACACGAGGTGTAAGGTGGAATAAAGATATGAATATTGGTCAGGATCTTGTATAGGATTCAGCAGTAACAATTATAACATATACATACGTAACTAGAAACCCAAAATTTTTTCTTTACTTTTTTTAGTAAATCCCAAAGAAAACAAGTAAGAATAAAAATAATTACAAGATTGGTTATAGGTGTTACTAAAGTATCTTTTAGCTAAATTTTTAATTTTGTTCGAAGAATTGGCACCTTCCAAATTTGCGCTTAAAACGAATCGTAGAATAAATTTTCTTTAGGTCTTAAACCAATGTGAAAATTATCTGCAGAAGCATTGAGATAGCTAACAACGTTTGTTATTATAGAGTGCAAAATTGGGTCCGAACGTCATCCAAAGACACGGACAGCTATTGCTATTTGTGATGTAGCTAAACCTATACATAATAATACGTAAGATTAAATGGTTCGCAATTCTCAAACTTCGCTGTTGAACTCTCACTATTTAATAATGGTTCTTTCACGTCATCCAGTCCGTCCCGGATTTTCATTAACAGTTCACCCATTTCATTCTGGCCAGGCCATAAGTGAGGCTCATAAAAAAGTGGATCTTTCACTGAAATTCCAGCACCCCAAAACATGTCCCGGGTATTTGTCTCTACTAGTATGGAGTCCGCCGTATGAAACAAAGCTAACTTGATTGCAAAATTTTGCTGAATTTTTGCAGACACTCCCCGCTCCATAATTTGCATCTTTTGTAATTCCCAGCTTTCCAAAATCTTGTGACCGTCAGACCGTTTACTTAATTTTCGTGTTGTATTATCAGCAAGTTTTTTCGCTAGCTTAGGATCATCCAAAAGCATAACAGATGCTGCTACTTTTTCGTACCCTATGAAAAGTGCTTTTCGTTCCATGTAATCAGTCTGCTCGTTCCTTGAAGTAATTCCACAATTGTCCCGTTGCCGTAACCCCAATAGTAACGCCAATTAAATACAGCTACACAAGTCAATAATTTCTGAAACAAGCGCGATGGTTATAGTCGCACCTAGAATTCAGGCGTAAGCTTTGCAACTTTCACAGGTTCTTAATTGCAATTTTAGACTCCTTTTACACAAGGGTGATCAAAAAAACAGTCGAGTCGCAAAACAATATAACCTGGTTATTTCTTAAACCATACATTTCACAGTATCACGGTGCTACATATTTATAAACTATTAGATCTGCCGACCAAACGAAGAACTGTATTTTCAGACGCTTTACAAATCAATTTCTAGGCTGTAAATTTTGTAGACCTCCGAGTAAAACCAGCCACCTCTAGAAAACATTCACTGTACAAACACGCAAAACATGTGCTTTAAACAGCTGAACAGTTATAATGCAACCAGGCGTATGCATATTCATCAGAAATCACAACGCGCAGTGCAAATCAAAGATTCTTTTTTCCCAATAGACAACACAATTTACAGCACTGTACAACAGTACCAATGAAATCTTATCGTCCTTTTTTTAGTAAAATGCTTAATTTGCACCGACCAAAAATTACTACCGGAATTTTTACTTCCTGTATTACTTTACCGGAGCCGGAAGTTGAAAAAATACCGGAGCCGTAATTCTGATTGAACCCTCTTAAGTAACATTTCATTCGACCACAAGGGCAAACAACATATTGGACTTGTTTATATTTGCTGCTTTTGTTGCCACATATCCATGCGGGGTTCACGTTATAACCGGGGCAGCTTGGACACGTTTTGTCCCTATTAGACTATTGGGTCACATTTTGTCTGCTTGTAGACCCCATATCGTATTCAAAAATTCGTATTTGTCTGCGAATATCATGTGTAGGTCACCTTTTGTCCTTCAATATCATATGATATTCGAGGTTTGTCTGCGAATATCATATGATATATTTTCAAATGTCTGCATAGTTGAGGTAACATACCCAAATTGCCCTGTTGAATATCATATGATACTAGACTTTGAAATTTGAATTTTTGAATTATGAAGCTGTGGTTTTAAGCGATTTTGTGCCGGAAACGATTTGCAGGCATGTATTTGGTATTTAAAGCACGTTTGCGCGTCTGCCGTCCAACTTTTTATTCATTTTTAGTACCCAAAGGTTACAATGTCCCGCTGAATATCATATGATAGTCGTTGAAATGTTGGAATATCATATGATATTCGCATAAATGTCCGACAGTGTCACGTGACATACCGCCCCTTGTGCACATTGATCATTTGAGAGAGGTGATTTGTAAGCTAATGTCATATGACATTCGAGTTTTGTCTGTTCACCCAATATAAGTGCCCAAATTTTAACGTTGACGTCGAATCAACATGGGACAAACCGTGACCCATATACACGGGTATTTAAAAAATCAAAGGCAAAGATATGCCAATGGCGTATAGACACCGTCCAAACAACAAAGTGTTTTAGCGCATCAAAACAATAATCCCTTTAAACATCCAAAAAACATTTCGCAAATTTTATATTCAGTGTCTACCTACTAAAGCTTGTTTATCAACAGAATGGCAAAATGCCCAAAAACAGCTTATATTTATTTATATTTCATTTATGTATTTATTCATTTTTATATATTTTATTTTATGTATGTATCTATTTATTTATTATTTATATATGTATATATTTATTTATATATTTTGTTTATGTATTTATTTATTGATTTAATTTATGTATTTATTTATTATATCTATATATTTATGTATTTATTATATTTATGTGTTTATTTATGCAGATGCTAAACAAATGTAGGAACAAAGCATATATATGTTAAGAAACTATTATCATTTTCACGCTAAGCCCTCAAAACTGTTGTATCGACATAGCTAAAAAACAAGTTAAAGCTATCGTGCCTATAAAGCGAAAGTCTTTTTGCAAGGATGATTGTAGCGAAAATTTGTGCGAAATGCGACATTTCAACGTTTTGAAATGCAATTTTTTCAAGAGATTTTCCACACAAATCCTACACTGCAGAAAATGGGGAGTCAAATTGACTCTTTGGGAAATAGGCTTTTCTTGACTACGCAAACGGAGTCAAATTCGATTCATGGAGTGATTCAGTGAATCGAATTTGACTCTCGCGGAGTCGAATTTGTCTCAGGTGTAGTCAGAAAAAGCCTATTTCCCAGAGAGTCAATTTGACTCCTCATTTTTTTACAGTGTACCGTTGCATAAAAAAAGGCCATATCTATATATTAAAGCTTGAATGCCCCACATACGTATTTTGGACAACTTCCCAGCATTACTTTGTTTACAATTTCTTAGGAAATACACGTGATTGTTTTTTGTTCCCTGAACAGAAAATTTGCATGAAAATTTTTGTGCTTCCACTTAACTTTGCGCATTGCGCAAGGCTGGCACACAAGTTTGAGCTTATATCCGCCTAAAAATAACCCACGTGAGAATTGTTGACGTTTGCTTATATAAAATCTTGGTCGTCTTTGGGTTTGGTGCTGATGGGTCCGTCTGACGAGAGAAACAACAATTTCAGCGAAGAATAAAAACGATAGGGCCTTTGTGTAGGTTAACCGACATTCGTTGTCGAATTTTCAACAGAACGTGTTAGATTGGCGGGAACTGAACAACATCAGCTATATTTTCTAAGGTTTGGTTTTAAATATCACAAGTTTAAAGTTTTTCCTGGAATATGAGATATTGGAATATTCAGCAGGCTAAGATTGGCTGGCGATTTGGCTGAGGAAAATCCGAAGTGTAAAAGTAGGTTTGGTTTAGAAAATGGGAAAAGTGGAAAATTCGAAAACCCAGGTTTTTCCGTTTTTTGTATGGAACGATTGAATGGCAGGTTTAAAACTTAAAACACTGCAATGCAAAAATGGTGAGTCAATTTGACTCATTATTTTTTACAGTGTGGGTTATTCTTAGTTCGGTAATATATGGTAGAAAGTGTAATTTGTAACGTTCTGGTATGCGAACCGTATTATGCGGGGAGCTTGGGGAGGCTTTTGAATTTTTCAATGTCAAACGTTTCGAAAAAAATCACCACGCTTCAGATTTTCCCTACCAGACGGGGAAACGTATGCGCTGAATATCAAAAAATTTTGCTCAAACAAGGAATTGCTTTGCGTGGGGGTTTGGGGGTCGACAGCCCCTTAAAAATAGCAATAAGAATGTTTTTGTGTCTAGTGTTCCATACATGGTCCCGATTCACGCTGTTCAGTGTCCCAACCGACCCAGCAAAAATATAGGTTTGAAGCTGTCCCGGCTGTCCCGACCGACCCAACAAAACATTGGGTCGAAGATGGATGTCCCGGCCGACGAAGCAAAAACACGGGCTCGAAACTGTCCCGGCTGTTCCGACCGGCCCAGAACAAATAGGTTTGTAACTGTGTTGACTAACCCAGCAAAAACATTTCACTTTGGATTTATTGCTGTTCTGTTGGTAAATGGGGCGCCCCTTAGAGTAAACAAAGGCCAGTGTCAAAATGAATTGTGGGTCTGTCATTCCTAATTTCGCAAACGCTATGATGTTTGTTTTAATAACTAGGCTAGTCGCTACTCATTTATATTATTTGTACGCTTAGCGAAGATCGCATTGGCGGTTTTGCTGTGATATCTGCTGTTCGTTGAGCTACACCAGCGAAAGTGTTGATATTTGTGTTTATTTTCATTTTGACTGTAACACAAAAATGTTTAGTAAATGCTTGTAAGTAATTGTAATTAATGTAGTGTACGTGGTACACCGATTCTGCTTGTTGCAAACATAGCTTCAGCAAGGTTTACTATTTCCAGCAAGCTTTACTATTTCTTTGTACAGGAATAGGCAATTTTTGTAGTTTACCGTAGTGTTCAGTGAAGTTAAAATTGAGCTTGTTTGATATTTGGAGTTACCGCACACCTTATAGTTTGTATATAGATATCCTTTATTTTATACTTCATATTGTAAACAAATCTAGCAACGCGCATATATTTTTGTAGCCGTCACTGTATATTCGAGTTCGAGACAAAAACCGCCAACAAAGTAGAAAGTGATGGACGTAGGTTTATATTCGCTTATGTCTTCTTTATATCGGAAATTCTGTTGTTATTTGCAATATTTGATTATTTTATTTATCAATCGTGGGATGTTTTTCTAGCGGAGGGGTTGTCCGAGCTCAAAATACTGTGGAAACTTGAATTTTGCCTGGTTAAGTAGACATCTATATATTTGCTTATTTCCAGCCGAGTTAATGCTATGTATGACGTGTTATAACTAGTGTTTTATATTGATATACCATGTGTTTCTATTTAAATTAGAGGTATATATTTGTGTATGAGTAATTGATGGCGGTTAGGTTCAGGTTGAGCATGCAGCCGTTTATCGATGTTGGAATTTCCCTTTGTCAGACATTGTCTCGTTGAAGCCTTTCATATAGGTGTTTTCAACTTTGACTCTTTTGTGCACTGCGTTTTGCTGATGCCCGACTATAAGTAGACTGCACCTATGTTGGTTGAAATATTGTTTAGGGGCCATGGCTAGAGTATTGGCCAAAAATACCACCTTCCTATTCAATCCGGGTACCACCTCTCTATTCAATCCGGGCCCTGCAGATGTGAGAAATTGATAAACTGATGTGCTTGCTTGTTGCAGCCGATTACTCTGACGTAGGCCGCCTTTGTGTGTACCATTTGTGCATATATATTCTTATACCTTCATATACGTATATATAGGTGTTTGTTTCAGCTTAGCAGTCTGAAAGTCGAGGTACTGAAAATACCTCTTGGTTTCATTCGAGTCGTTGAACTGGTAGGTAGATTAAAGCGTCTTCAATGATATATCTTTAACTTATGGTTTTTAGTACGGAAATTTGAAAATACATTTTGCATTTTTTCCTACACGTATACTTTCCTTTTTAGCAGCAGGGTTAAAGTTTATATTTTATTTGTTCGTATAAAACGTGAAAGTGCAGACTAATACGTTCGATGTATTATGTTTTAAATTAAGAAGCATATAATCTCAGCTAGCAGCTAGCTAAGCTGCAGGTGTAGAGATTTCTAGAGGCCGTGTCGTGGTGGAATTTCTCAAACCATGCAACGCCAAGGTGATAATGAGCCTATTTTATATAATGATTAGTAGCGATAATATACGTTTGCTGATTCACAAGCAGTTAACTTAAGGTGCAGATACGTACGTACAGCCGAACTCAACTCAACATAGTATTTAATGTTTTATTACAAAAATACTTTTTAGGCTATTTATTAAACAAATTAGCATACAGCTCAATGTGCACTTTATGTTCTAAAACAGTAACACGGCGTTGACAGCATGCTATGGTTATATATAGCCTTTCGTATTTGAAAATTTTTATGAAAAAATTCATTGACGGTGCCTGAGCTTCCAATCAGATAAACGAACATATTTACCTTTTGCGTTCGAGTGCGACAAACATAAGCACTTATGAGACCCCAGGTTTTGCAAGTAGGAGTTATCCTTGCTTGAGAATTATATCTCATTTCTATAAATGGGGTTAATAGCAGTGGTGTGTCTTTACTATAAACACGAACACATGATCTTTTGCGACAGAGCAGGCTTTTTTGACATTAAAACTAAATGTTTTGCTTGATCTATTTCGTGAGAAGCGTCATAAAATTTTCAAATTTTTTTGTAAAAAGTACATATATATTTGCATTAACATACTGTTCTGTCTGTTTAGCCTCTGGCCATTCTCGCGTTTGCTACTGCATCAGGCTATAATGGATGTCTGACGTATAAGTGTAATGAATCGGATAAAGCTCTTGAAACATGTTGGAGTTATCCTTATCAGTAAGTAATTATCATCAAGGATGGAAGTTTCGGTCTTGGCAATACTCTGTATTTGGCAGGTTTCCGTCTTGCTTTTTTTGAGTTTCGGTGGTTTGGAACCGACAAGATATTTTGAAAAAACGCAAAAAGCTATGAAAAACATAAAAAAACTAAAAACACATTAAATCTACGAAAAAAAGCTGTAAAAATTATTTTGAAAATTTTCATTTTTTTCGGTGATGACCAAACTTGACCGAGACCCAGACTTTTCGTGGCCAGCCTCGGTAGGCAATTCTAGATCTCGGTTTTTAACCGAGACCGCCCATCCTTGATTGTCACCAATTCAAAGTTTTTTACAAATAGTTAATTTTTCTTTTTAAGTCCGTCAGTCCAACAGGTTTATCAATTTAATTGCTGGTAAAAGCTCAATTTAAGATCTTTCGAAGTCAATATTCGCATTCGTGATCGTGCTGTAGTGGGCGTGTGGGTGTAATAGGTTTCAGTTATTGTTTTACTTTTACCGAGTGTTCATTTCCGTCAAAAATACGCATAGTAATGCTGTTGGTGGGCTGAATACGTAAATACGCAGTATATATTTCGGTTTTTAAGTTTTGTTGTCCCATTGTTATGCATTTTTTATTTAGGTTAGGCAGTTCGTTAATCAAGGTATGCGAGACTACTGCTATCACATCTTCAACTGCTACTGCTTCGTTGGTTTCTATTTCGCATGAAGTTCTTAGTGGACCGGCTGAATTTTTTGTTGCAGTTGGTATGTTTTTGTTATTAAAAGTGTTTGAAGCAATAATTTATTATAAAATTGATTTCGACTATTTATGTCACATATGTAATCATACGCGTCTGTTATATTTTTGGAAATTAACGCATAGCAAAGAAGAAAATATTTTAGGCAGAAAATTGACTTAGACATAGTTAGAGATGCTCGTTACTTTTGAGCGAAATATCACGCTGTCGAAACAGAAATAAGCGTTTATAAATTAGCTACGAATGTGCGTAATGGAATCTAGTTTTTGGAAAATCACTTCGTTAATAATGGCTCAAAAAACTGAGCAGTAGAGTTTTGTTCTCAGTTTCAGTTTGCTTGGCACATCTTTATTTCGACCTCCAGTCTGATAGAGTTGTTTTCGGTGATTGGGACTTGTTGCTAATCCGTAGAGAATGGCAGGCTGAATCAAATAGCAGTGTAGATCATTGCTTTCACTCTTGTTGGACTTGGGATCCTGTTGGCACATCAGCCCAAACCCAACCATCTTCCTCCAGTTGTTCCATTCCGACTCGATTCTTCGACTGATCTTCGTCGCCATTCCTGCATTCGTTGTAATGTGCTTCTCAATAATGAAAGCAACCTGTTGGCCACTGACAGTTGGCATTGGATATCTTTTCTTAGCAACAGATTTCGAAACCAAGGAAGAGTTATTTTTCGCCGAATCGTAGCTACTCGGTAGGCTTTACCGTTTTTTGTACGACACGTTTACAAGTCTTATTGATCAATTGATGTTGCAGGTGTCCTTGCGTTTCTCTACATCCTTGCCGTGTTGTGCCTTTATTTGTTTTTGTTACCCAAATATGAAAATGATACGCGATTACCAATTGCGGTGAGTAGTTGTTTTTAACAGTGAAGTATATAGAGTAGGTGTTTATGTGTATGGCACAGATTTCATATTTCCAGTCATGGAACTGATTGATAGATTACGTGAGCCACATGTCATTTTAATTCAATGCATTATATGTAATTTTCTGTAGCGATTTCAGAAGTGTAACTACTGACTAAGTTTTCATTTTGCTGCAGGATTTACTTGTCACCGCTGCGTTTACGTTGCTTTGGTTTATATCGTCGTGTGTTTGGGCGAATGCAGTTATTCGAATGAAGGTTAGTGGTTTAACATTATTTCGCGCGTTTAGTTTATTTTATGAGGAAAATTGCGTTTACGGGCGCCAAAAGCTGTGTATTTGTACATAATATTTAATACTAATAAAAAACAACCCAACCAGTGTTCGTTTTCTAATGAGTTTAGATTTATGGTTTCAAAGACTGAATTTTTAGTGGATGGATTCAGAATAAACTAGAACTTGAAAGTAGTTCTTTGTGGCATATTAGAAAAGGTGTAGAGTGGATTTTCACAGTTAGAAATAAAACTAAAAGCAACCAAGCTCAAGAAATTGAAATATGGCAACTTAGTTGATGTGTGTTTAATGTTTTGTCTTGTTTTCAGAAAGTCAATTCTTTGTGGTGTAAATTGCTTTTGAACTGTTTTGTTATAGTCTGCACTGTCGCCCACGCACGTTAATGAAGTCATGAAATGTCAGCCGGATCAACAATGTATCGTTCATTCACCTAGCTTTGGAACACCGACTGTTTCAATTGTGAGTTCCACAGTGATTATTTAGCAGTTTTGTTTTAGAATTCGAATGCGTTTGATTTATTTTGAATCATTACATTAGAGTTAGAGACCACAGTCTTTGCACTTTGGTTGAGCAGGGCAGAAGTCAAATATTGCGCAGCTGTAATATTGATACTCAATATGAACGTAAAAGTTAGGCAATGGTGTGTAAACAATAGTCATCGCCCCAGGTTGGTGACAAAAAAATGTCTGTTTATAGCCAGATGACTGCATTTGGTTGTGTTTTTCAGCTTATCGGTTTCCTGTGTTTTGTTGTTTGGCTCGGCAATTTGTGGTTTGTCTATAAAGAAACGGCATTTTTCCGACGTAGTGATCCACCGAATGTGTACGGCGCGTCAGGGGGTCCAGGAGCACATGGTGCTGGCACTCCTGGAATGGACGTTCCACGGTCTACTCAAGGCTCTTTGCCTTAAAAGAGATAATGCAGAAATGATGTTTTCGGGATTTGCAGCTCGAATTTGACCGAGTTTTTGAAACCTTATATTTTTTGTAGATAACTAAATGTCGTTAATAGTTTTCAAGTGGTTATAGGGTGATTTGACTTTTTGGTTAGAAAATTTTTTGAAAACGTTCGGAATTTTACAATTTCTGGTTAATTTCTTCTGTTTAGTATTACCTTTATAGCTCAGGTAGTTAGAATAAACTTTCGTAAGCAACGAAAGCTGAAACAAACAACAGAAGTTTTTGAAATTAAAAACGTTTCAGTGAAATTGATTCTGCGCAGTTATTGTTCGATTTAAAGTGTCACGAGGTTCAGCCCAGTTTCATTGTGTGGTGATTTTTGCATCACCGAATATCGGCAGTGGTGTCAAACAGCTTGAAGTATGAGGATCGTGTAGTTGAACCATGAAAAGAAGCTGAGTTTCAATAAAGTTTTATGCGTAAGTTTTTTATTTTTCTAACTGATCTACAACACCATATTATAATCACAAAACCTCAAAAACTTCTGTTCCTGCATCTTTCAATGTCCTGAACAGGAAGTACACTTTTGTAGGAATTCAGCCACGGAATAGGAATTCCGGTAAAGATGAACCTATTGTAAACTTACGGTTATAAACAGTGCAGCTTACGCCTGCAAAAAGTGAAATTAGTTGAACGAAACTATTTGTGCGGTTTTCGTTTGATTTTGTTTGTTTTTTGTTTCTTTGGAAGTATTGTCATTGCTTTGGCTTGGCCGTATGTTAACCCACGGTGTTGTTAGTTGAGCATTATTTATGCTTACGTATATTTACATTTTGTGTCTATGTATTTCAAAGTGTTCAGTTTTTTTTTATTTTTCAAAAAGTGCCACACAGTTGGGTAACATAGAACACGCGTATATTCCAAATCGACAGGTAGGTATTATAAGTGCATTCCCGAATTTTGTAGCTGTTCTGCAAAAATTAGCATTAAATTACATGCTAGTAAATTCGAACGGTTGTAGATCACAAAATATAATTGCAATGTGTATGCATAACAGCTTCTATACGGGACCGTACCCAGGGACAACCAGCCCAGTGGGCACTCAACTTTTTAGAGAAATTTTGGACGCCTACAAAATTGTGAATCTTGCTTGTAAATGGCAAATGAACACCCCAAAGTGCGCTTCCAATAATGTTCTGACGCTTCTAACACCGTTAAACTGGCGGGGCTGTGTGCGTGAACTAAGTTGTAAACAGTGTCACGACCCACTTTTTACCCGGTGTCTGAGGTTAAACCAGTATTGATTTGCGTTGTCGCTCCAATGAATTGTACACATGAAAGCGCTTACTAGAAACAATAGAATTTCAAACTTAACTAAGTAAAGCACAGCAGCACTTTTTAGTTTTCAACGCTCACTGACTACTAGCTTAGTTAATTGAAATTGTATATATAATTATTATTATTATTATTAAATTGGTTTGTGCTTCGTGCCGTCCGTGGCCGTAAGCGGAATTCATAAACGATGCCACGTGGCTTTTTGAGGCGTCAAAACACATTAAAATAGTCTAAAACTATAAACACTACCATATTAACTATGGTTTTAAAGGTTGCAAGATTTCGATAAAGTATCATTAAATTTTGAATTAAATATAATTTTATTTTGTGGATTTAACACGTGTTGTTCTGTGCTTCGCCGTTGTGTTGTAAACTTGCTATGAGTGAAGTGACACTGTTGTCTTCTGTTATTTTTTGTATTGGTTGCTTTGCTCTGTGTCCAAAATATCAAGCTTGGTGCCTTCATTTATGGCCATGGACCGTATTCTCAGTTTAACCGCTCGTCCATTAACTATAAATACTATTTGAAAGACAGGATGCAAGCTATTTTATAAATTGGTAATAAATATGGCCCATGTAAAGATCAGGGTCGGAACGTTTTTCTGTGGGAATAGAAAAGAGTAAGGTTAAGTTTTAGACTAACTTTTTTTGCTTGGCTTAGGCGTAGACTTAGACTTAGGAATGTGCTCATTGTTACGTTTAGGCTTAGGCTTAGGAATATGCTTATAATACTGTTCCGCCCCTGTTGTTTACAGTGACCATAAATATTAACGTGGGAACTTTTACGATTTTTTGGCTTTGAAATTACATGACGCTTATTAATGTTAAACTTAGGCAGTTAAAGCAGTATGCTGGTAGTCAAAAATGTTGTGTAGTTAATAGTCGATCGCGATCTGTTTACCATTACATAAGTAATTGGAATTGCACAATTCGTATTTTTTTAATAATTTCGCTGTCGAATACGGTTCATGATGGTTTTCAGTGTTTTTGATGTTTGTTCTTTCATGCTCTAAAATCTGCGCCAATTTTTCTTTTTATTTATAATAAAATACGTTGTTTTTGTATAGGTATTCAAAATCTTTTGCATCCTAGTGCAACTTTAGGCTTAATATCCGATTTCTGCTCTGAATTCTAAATCAGAGTTTTCCAGTTTACATGGTTAGGAACGGTAAAGATATCGTCATTAATACTAACAGGTTAGTAAGTATTTAAGGTAACTTACAACGTTTTCTTTTTACGTTTTGAATAAATACAAAGGCCAAAGCCGTTTCAATCGTGCCCTCCTACCGTTAAATGTTACAATTGTTAGTAGTGTAAAAAGGCCGGTTTTGCGCCCCCCTCCTCCTCCCCCTCCTCAGAGGGGGGAAGTGGAGGGGGTTTAAACAACTCCCCCTCGCCCTCTTTAGAGGGGGAGGTGGAGGGGGTTTAAACAACTCCTTCTCCCCCTCTTTAGAGGGGGAGGTGGAGGGGGTTTAAACAACTCCCCCTCTTTATGCGGGGTTCACATTATAACTGGGGCAGCTTGGAACACGTTTTGTCCAAGTTGTTTCGACGTCAACATAAAATTTTGTGATCTGAACAGCGGTTATGTAGACAAAATGTGAATGTTACATGACGTTGACTTACAAATCACTGAGCTCAAGCGATCATCGCATACATATAGCCATTTGTCATATGATACTATGAGACATTTACGCGAATATCATGTGATATTCCAAAATTCTACTAAATATCATATGATATTATGCAGGACAATGGAATTTGAGCGCGCTAATAAAAAACAGTAAAAAGTCAGACAATGCAGCATTAAATGATTTGGAAAGTTAAATTAGCTTCTACGTTTCCGTTTCTCGCTGAATTTTTCTCAAAATATATTCCTAAAGTACAAATGATTCAAATTTCAAATCTTAGTATCATATGACATTCTACAGGACAATCAATCTAGTTTACCACAACTTTGCGGACATTTTCAAACATATCATATGATACTCGCAGACAATATTTGGAATATCATATGATATTGCAGTACAAACAGTAGATGTCGCATCAGGATAGCAGACAACTCAAATTTTTTGAATCTGATAGCGGATAAACGATCAGACAAAATGTTACCAGCTATAGTCATAGGTATAAAACATGTTCCAGGCTGCCCTAGTTATAACGTGAACCCCGCATTAGAAGGGGAGGTGGAGGGGGTTTACACAACTCCCCCTCCCCCTCTTTAGAGGGGGAGGTGGAGGTGGTTTACTCATCTCCCCTCCTACTCCGCTTTAGGTATGAGGATGGGGAGATTTGGGGGTTGAAATTTAGCTCCCCTCCCGTATGGGTCACAGTATGCTCATATAGCTTAAACACAAGCATGGTAATCTTACCTTATGGTGTTTCTTTTTGTCCGAATCGCCTGCGGTTATAATACCGCGTGGTTGGTGATCGTTCTGTTTTTTGGTGTTGTAAACGAGGGCTACGCCTCGGCTTTTTCGTTGCAGGAGCGTTTTGTGCGGTTTGAGTTATTAAATTACTTATAAGAGTGCGTCTTGTCCCCGGGCTTTGTTGGAGTTGTTTTTTTGGTTCAATTTTTTTAGGGCTATGACCCGGCAAACAAAATTTACTCCAATTTTTGTGGTTTGGTTTTCGTTTTCGTTTCAGATTTTCAGCTTTTTTATCCCAATTTTGAGAACGTTTTTTGAAAAGTTCTCTTCTGATTGATTTGTCACAGAAAGACGCACTATTATTAAAATTATAATTATTATTATTGTTATTGTTGTAGTTGATGATGCTGCTGCTGTTGTTGGTGCTCTTAATACTATTACTCATGTTACAATAATTTCTAAAGAATGTTATTAAAAAAATTACATGTTTTGGTCATTGGAATGTTTTAAAATACCTCACCAACTGTTCAGTTTTTCCAAAAACTGTTTTCTATGTGTTTTTCTAGCTTCGCATTTTTGATGGTACTAAAATGGCGTCATTTTTTGAGAGAAATAAAATAGTTTGCATTCTTGAGGGTAATTAAATCGGCTTCACATTCTTTAGGGTAATTAACTAGCGTCAACTTTTTTAGGGTAATAAAATTGACATCATTTTAGAAAACTGGCCTTACATTTTTGAGGGTAGTAAAACCAGCGACAGATTTTTGATGGTACTAAAATGGCGTCATTTGTTGAGAGAAATAAAATAGTTTGCATTCTTGAGGGTAATTAAATCGGCTTCACATTCTTTAGGGTAATTAAGTAGCGTCACATTTTTTTAGAGTAATAAAATTGACATTTTAGAAAACTGGCCTTACATTTTTGAGGGTAGTAAAACCAGCGACAGACTTTGATGGTACTAAAATGGCGTCATTTTTGAGAGAAATAAAATAGTTTGCATTCTTGAGGGTAATTAAATCGGCTTCACATTCTTTAGGGTAATTAAGCAGCGTCACATTTTTTAGGGTAATAAAACTGACATCATTTTAGAAAACTGGCCTTGCATTTTTGTAGTAAATCTAGCGACAGATTTTTGAGGATAATTAAATGGCGTCATTTTTTGAGGTATTTTTGCATTTTTGAGGGTAATTAAATCGGCTTCACATTCTTTAGGGTAATTAAGTAGCGTCACATTTTTTAGGGTAATAAAATGACATCATTTTAAAAACTGGCCTTGCATTTTTGTAGTAAATCTAGCGACAAATTTTTGAGGATAATTAAATGGCGTCACATTTTTGAGTGTTAAGTCGCACCACATTTTATTAGATAATAAAAGTGACGTCATGACATCATTTTCATTACTCGTAAGTCCAGCTCACAAGTATAAAAGGTGAGCAAAATTCGTAATTGTTCATTGTACAACAATTTTAAAATGAACATCAGAATTAGTGCACACCTCACTCGAACTCATATAGGCAGTGGTGTTCAAAAGGGTAAAAGCCGACTTTACAGCGGCTGGGAAGATAGAATTATTAGAACGTGCAAGCGATACCACGTACAACACAAAACTAGACATGGTGGAGTGATACGCTATCGCGAATTCCATGAAATAGTTGGTGAACGAGGTGATTTTTCTCAAGGTCGCATAATTGGTGTGGTAATGCGTAACAACGTTGCTATCACAGCAATGGTGTTCACAAGCAGGGTGGAGGTAGAACGGCGACATTAATTTTTGCAAACGTTGCTTATCCCAACAGCCCTTTTCAGGGCTATCTAACATATGTCACCATAAAATTCTGCTCTATCTGATTTATGAATAAGGAACTACAACGCTACCAAATTTACGTTCATTAAGCTAAAAGCGATTAGCTAGATTTGTGCTTTATAAATGATTTCAAAAGGCTCCAAATAATATTTCCCTGTTACGTTTTGAAATGTAGTCTAAAAAATGGCGCTCCCGTTCTTTATTACCTTTGGTTTACATGTTGTTATGAGTCAATTATACGTCACATTTCTTGTTTAAAAAATGCAAACTGAATCTTTGAGGCTCCTGTATTAAGTAATTTATTATTTGATACTTTATTGTTCACGTTTATGACTAAGCCATTTTATCGTGCATGTTTGTACATGCTAAAACCCAAGCCACATGTTTTACGATATTGTTCAAAACCCACGCCAAGTAATTAATTACAAAATTCCAGAAATGACATCACTTTTCTAGAAGTTTAACTGCGAGCTTTAATATCATTGGATAACAGATTGCACCTAGTTGCTCTGAAAACTATATAAACCCGCAAAAATTTGCGAAATTTTAATCAGTTTCATTTTCAACTAGTTAGATTGTTGCAAGCATCACAAACAAAATGGGAATTCAAACAAGCCGTAACATTGGAATGTTGTGTTGTAACTCGCGTGAAGCAGATGATGTGGTGAAATTGGTTGAGGAACATTACATGAAGGAAGAAATAGTGTTTTGGAAGGAAAAAGTGAAAGAGTTTAAAAAACGTGTAATACAACTGGTGATTGGATTGATGGGGTTTCGGAATATGAAGAGAAATTGAAGGAATGTTTGATGTTTCGAAGAGAAGTTGTTGATATGGTGACATTTATTAACAATGAACTTAATCGTGGTAATACGTTTGTGAACGCAATGTTTCAATTATCGTTTAAAATGCCTATTGCATATTGCCTTCATAAAGAATATATTTGCACATTATTTATTTAATACTTGTTGTAAAATAAAAATGGCAAAAGCCAACTCATGCATATGTTTCATATGCAGTCTAGTAGATGGGTTGTTTTGTATTTTATTCATTAAAGCTATTCAATACAAGGTTATACAAACATTCTGAATATTCAATATTATATTTATCACAAATATTTTCAACTATATTCCTATTAATTCTTCTTTCATCAAGGCATCCTCCAAATACCATATGCGCCCATTGGCTTGGTTGGTCTAAGGTACACACCAAACACGGTTGTTCCAATTTATATCGTAATTCTCCTGCTACACGTTCTGCGTTTTGCTCCATAATTTGTCGTTCAACAAAATTCTTTATGCTTTGTACATCTATCCCTGTTACGCTTTGAACTGAGTCAAAAATCGACGCTCTCGTTCTTTATTATATCTGCCAGTTGGTTTACAAGTTTTGGTGAGTCCATTATACGTCAGTTTTCTTGCTTGAAAAATGGAAAATGAATTTTTGTTTCAATTTACAACTTTTATAATAAATTTTAAGTACTTGTAGTTACGTCATACTATATTCTGATTGGTTATTATTCACACGGAATGTTCTAGAGCTTTGTGCTGTAAAGCGATTTGATTGGTTGTTGCTGATGGCAGTCCTGCTAATTATTTATTTGATACTTTATTGTTCACGTTAATGACTACGTCATTTTCTCGTGCATGTTTGTACATGCTAAAACCCAAGCCACGTGTTTTACGATATTGTTCAAAACCCACGCCAAGTAATTAATTATAAAATTTCAGAAATGACATCATTTTTCTAGAACTTTAACTGCGTGCTTTAATCTGATTGGAGAACTGCTTAAAAGACCTAACAAAGATTTTGAAGGATACCAAGATTTATCATGCTGCTAGCAACTCTGAAACCTATATAAACCCGTAACATATTGAAAATTTCAATTAGTTTCATTTTGAAGAGTTACAGTTTTGACACTCGTTTTACAAACGCTTAAAAGGAATGGCTTTCAAGTGTGTTTATTGTACTAATTCCTATACGCGCAACGATCATTTGTTGAGACATATGGACTCGGTACATAGAGACAAACGTTTTGAATGTGCAATATGCCAAAGTTTATTTTCGAGAAAAGATAACCTGCGACGTCATATGAGGGGGCACCTTCAACCTCCTCGGTTAAAACTTGACAATATTAATGAACCTACCCTACCACCACCTATATTTCCCGGTCAACAAGCAACAACAACGGCACCTAATAACTTTACTAGCAAACGACGAGCTGGTGATGGTGTACGACACTTGGTAAACAAACGACGAGTACCTCAAGGTACAACGTCCGCACAGTGGAACACAAACAATAGTGAACAAGCGCATTCCAAAGTAGATGGTCATACAATGCCAAGGTGTTCAACATTGATTAATCAGGTTGGTTTTGTTAAACTTTTAAAATGGAAAAAAGCATTAAAACGGTATTTGCAAAGTTATTATGCGGTACCCAAAAAACACATTGCAGACATTTCAATATTTTTTGTAGACGTTAAGGAACTTTTACTAAAATTACTAAAACAACGAAAAGAACTGGGTATTAAGTTATGGATAAGCGTACAATGCACTATGAAAAAATTAGATGACACGCAAATGACGTGTCTCTTTAATTCAAAGTCACATTCGATATTACCAGGATCAGATATAAGTATTCAGATAAGTAGTATTTTGTATGACGTTTTAAAAAAAATTGATGACTTTCAAGCAATGGGATCAGGGTGGGTTTTAGATAGTATAGGACACGCAGACATACACATTAGTAGATATATGCCATTGAGAGGATCAACATATACACTTTTGCCCCTGTGGATAAGAAAGAAGCACGCAGTACTTAACATTCAGAATGAGGACAATAAGTGCTTTTTGTGGAGTGTGCTTGCATATTTACACAATAACAATAGGGAAGAACACGCTCATCGAGCATGTAAATATAAGCAATACGAAAATGAATTAGATATGACCAACATAGACTACCCAGTGAAATTGCTGGACATAGAAAAGTTTGAAGTAAATAATAAAATTGCTATAAACGTTTATGGGGTAGAGGAAACCACAATATACCCACTTTACATTTCGAAAACCAAGTACCAACCCTGTAGGTGGCTATGCCACACTTAAACCTATTTCAAACTAAAAACTAAAATATAAAATAAAACCTATATCAAAACCACACCTTAAGGGAGTCCCTGGCTCCACCTAGTCTCTCTTAAAACTTAAGTTAGGCTTAGGCGTTGCTACAAGGCGTAAAAACGGGTAAATCTATGCTATGGCGGCTGTGTCCGCAATGTAACTTACCTGGGGCCCTGCGTGGCCATTGAATAATGTTGTATAAATGTGACGGCTCAATTTGCGGTTAATGACTTAGCTAGTCTAAGTCATCATGTCGTGAGTGTCCGACATGATTGGTGGATTATTGTTGTTGTTGTTATGGTTGTGTGGGTGTACCGGATTGGAACCGGGTGATTGGCTCTGGACCTCAACCGCAACGCGGACACCCAATTGTGGGTGTCGGCAGAAATGCAAATGAGGTCGAGGTGCAAACAGGGGTAGCCAGGACCGGAATCATTCTGAATCTTGAGCTAGTACTGAACGGTTGCGTTTTATTTTTGGTGCACTACACATATTCTTACTGGTTACGGTTGCGTTAAGTTTTACGGTTGGATTGTGAGCGAGACTTGGGTAAGTAGGATTTAACGGATTTAAGTTAAGAATAGTCACGGAGGCGTGCAGTATGTGAAGGAATTACGGCGTTACGGATTTAATCGGCATTGCGCAAGGCGCAGAATTTACCCAGTATCGGATACTGGTATCATGTGCTAAAGGAACTTGGGGTATTAAAGGAGAACCTGGGGAAAAGTAGACTAATAAATCTAACGGGGTTAGATTTATTATTCTACAACGGATTGGGCCAAATCTAACGGGGTTAGATTGGTCGGAAATTTGGTGTAACTCTAACGGGGTTAGAGTACACGGTTTAACGGAGTGTAATTCTAACGGGGTTAGAATTGCACGAATTCTGGAAGACGGTAAAAGTATTGGGTACGGTAAAGCCAGTGGCTGGATTAAACCAGATTCAGACGTCGGCTTTAAGGATTCCGGCTCGGGTTGCCAGTTAAATTGCATAACCTGTAATTTGCTGGTGTTAATATTGGATATTTTGTGTTATACGGGTTTCGGGTTGGGATTTTCAATAAATATTTACCGGCCGCGTTTACTAAATCAGAGCGATAAGCATACATCGAGGAAAGAACATAACAGGCGATACAGGGTACAGGCTTAAGTCAAAATCACGAACTTCTCACATGGTGACCACGACGGTCTCGATGCTGATTTAGTTGGTGGTCGGTGTGAAAAGGAATAGTTGGAAAAAGGAGAAAGGAATTTCAGGAGAAACAAGAAAAAGGCTGTTATTGGAAACACAGGATCTGAACGATCGTGTTGTGGAAAATAACAGGGAGTACAGGCGGAAAAAGAAATTGGGCTGTGAGTATCTACTGCGCGAAAGGGCAACAGATACTGACATTACTGGATAGTACAGGCTGTGAATTAGTTCGACAGTTATACTTGGGGCTGTGCCGCAAGTACGTGGAACTGGTTCAGGAGTTAACGGATTGAAATCAGGCGGAAAAGGAAATTGGGCTGTGAGTAACTGCGCGAAAGGGCAACAGATACTGACATTACTGGATAGTACAGGCTGTGAATTAGTTCGACAGTTATACTTGGGGCTGTGCCGCAAGTACGTGGAACTGGTTCAGGAGTTAACGGATTGAAATCAGGCGGAAAAGGAAATCGGGCTGTGAGTATCTACTGCGCGAAAGGGCAACAGATACTGACATTACTGGATAGTACAGGCTGTGAATTAGTTCGA
>JASANG010000437.1:0-109384 GCA_030248215.1 Enoplolaimus lenunculus
CGATATATATTATTTAACGTATATATACTGCGCTTAAGTTGCCTATAGGCAACTCAATGTGAGAAGGGGTTATAGATAGTAAATTGAAAATTTTTCGCTTAACCCTTTCTCACATGAATATTTTCTATTTCCCCTGAGACCTACTTTTATGCTAGGATTCGAACTCCGGTGACTGGAGTGGGAGGCGAATACCATCACCACTCAGCTATAGGAGCTTGACGCTCGAGCCCGAGGGGGCTCTCACGTCTTGTGGTGATTTAGACTATGTATACGTGTTGCAATTGTTAAACACGGAGCGATATATATTATTTAACGTATATATACTGCGCTTAAGTTGCCTATAGGCAACTCAATGTGAGAAGGGGTTATAGATAGTAAATTGAAAATTTTTCGCTTAACCCTTTCTCACATGAATATTTTCTATTTCCCCTGAGACCTACTTTTATGCTAGGATTCGAACTCCGGTGACTGGAGTGGGAGGCGAATACCATCACCACTCAGCTATAGGAGCTTGACGCTCGAGCCCGAGGGGGCTCTCACGTCTTGTGGTGATTTAGACTATGTATACGTGTTGCAATTGTTAAACACGGAGCGATATATATTATTTAACGTATATATACTGCGCTTAAGTTGCCTATAGGCAACTCAATGTGAGAAGGGGTTATAGATAGTAAATTGAAAATTTTTCGCTTAACCCTTTCTCACATGAATATTTTCTATTTCCCCTGAGACCTACTTTTATGCTAGGATTCGAACTCCGGTGACTGGAGTGGGAGGCGAATACCATCACCACTCAGCTATAGGAGCTTGACGCTCGAGCCCGAGGGGGCTCTCACGTCTTGTGGTGATTTAGTACTATGTATACGTGTTGCAATTGTTAAACACGGAGCGATATATATTATTTAACGTATATATACTGCGCTTAAGTTGCCTATAGGCAACTCAATGTGAGAAGGGGTTATAGATAGTAAATTGAAAATTTTTCGCTTAACCCTTTCTCACATGAATATTTTCTATTTCCCCTGAGACCTACTTTTATGCTAGGATTCGAACTCCGGTGACTGGAGTGGGAGGCGAATACCATCACCACTCAGCTATAGGAGCTTGACGCTCGAGCCCGAGGGGGCTCTCACGTCTTGTGGTGATTTAGTACTATGTATACGTGTTGCAATTGTTAAACACGGAGCGATATATATTATTTAACGTATATATACTGCGCTTAAGTTGCCTATAGGCAACTCAATGTGAGAAGGGGTTATAGATAGTAAATTGAAAATTTTTCGCTTAACCCTTTCTCACATGAATATTTTCTATTTCCCCTGAGACCTACTTTTATGCTAGGATTCGAACTCCGGTGACTGGAGTGGGAGGCGAATACCATCACCACTCAGCTATAGGAGCTTGACGCTCGAGCCCGAGGGGGCTCTCACGTCTTGTGGTGATTTAGACTATGTATACGTGTTGCAATTGTTAAACACGGAGCGATATATATTATTTAACGTATATATACTGCGCTTAAGTTGCCTATAGGCAACTCAATGTGAGAAGGGGTTATAGATAGTAAATTGAAAATTTTTCGCTTAACCCTTTCTCACATGAATATTTTCTATTTCCCCTGAGACCTACTTTTATGCTAGGATTCGAACTCCGGTGACTGGAGTGGGAGGCGAATACCATCACCACTCAGCTATAGGAGCTTGACGCTCGAGCCCGAGGGGGCTCTCACGTCTTGTGGCGATTTAGACTATGTATACGTGTTGCAATTGTTAAACACGGAGCGATATATATTATTTAACGTATATATACTGCGCTTAAGTTGCCTATAGGCAACTCAATGTGAGAAGGGGTTATCAAAATCAACCACGACAAACAGTTCGCTGAAAAATTTGGTAAAATGCTAAACGAATATCAGAATACAAAGTTTTTCGACTGGTCAGAAAACATAAACAATGACCATCACTATAATGCCGAATCGAATAGCTTCAAACGATCTTCAAATGAAAGAGCTACTAATGGTATTGAAGCTACAACGTTGACAGGACAAATACCGACAACAGAAACCTTCAAAGTCGAAAACCCAGACAAAGTCGGAAATTTAAAAGATTTCGATAAGACTGAAAATGAAAAAATCAATGACATTGATGCAGCAAGTGGGGTCACTGAACCGGAACCTGAAACGATCCCAAAACGAGCGGAAATTTACACCAATTATCCTGAGAAAGACAAACAGATTTTGGCTGACGAAATAAGCGCACCACAAAACTCTTTGGAAACCTATAGTGACAGTAATGAGACAATGAAATTCAGCACAAATACAGAAGACGTGGCAAACATACAGCTTACGAACGGCGGTCAAATAGTTTCGCAAATTAACAAAACCAACTTAACCGAGCAAAATGAAGATCCAGTTTACAGAGATATACCAATTGCAAGCAGACAAAACATATCAACAGATTCATCAAGTAGGATTTAAGAATATTCTGTAAAAACTACAAATACACCATCAGTTTCACTTTATACCACAACTGAACTGTTTCTGAACAAATTAGCTGCCGTAGACAAAAAGCATAAAATTTAACGTTTAATTAGAGTATTTGCATATGTCGTTCCGCAAATGTACCGTCTTTATTTACTACAAAGGCCACGGCCAATGTTACATTTGGAGCCGTAACAGTAGATTAGTATATTTCTATACATAAGCTTAAGCCTACCGTTAAAAAAGTGTTTCCTAAGCCTAAGCCTAGGCCTTAGCAAAAAATGTACAACGACTCACCTTTTACTTGCGCCTGAAGTTAAACCATATTTTAAAGATCGCCGCAGTGTGCACTTTAGTGTAATTTTGTGTTATAGCGTCAAAATGTTACACATGATAGCTTAATACTAGAAACAACATAATTTCAAAATCAACTAATGTCAGTCCCACGTTACGGTTGGTTTTCCTTGCACATAAGTTATCCGACCGTGTTTTAGATACATCAGTGCATTCATTAAGCGATACCTATAAAAGCTACGACGTCCGTTAAGACAACCTTGGTTAATAGCGGATGCTGTATAGTTTCCCGGAAACTATGTCCGCTAACCGAAAACGAAGATGTTTGTTTTGTCTTTATGTCAGTCCCACGTTACCATTGATTTGGATTGCATCGAAAAATTTAAATTTTGGCGGGAAAATTCAAGTTTTGGCGGGAAAATTCAATTTTTAGTGGAGAAATTTAAATTTTGATAGGAAGATTTGAATTTTGACGGGAAATTTTTAATATAGCTCTTACTTTTGGCATGCGGACTTTTTTCAAAACAAAAACTATATAAGGACATTTTGTGTAAAACGAAAACTATGCATGGACGCGGTAGCTAACTAAAATTGCGTCCGCTCAGAGTTACTGCGATAATCTATTGTGTTCACAAAAAATAAACAGGGCGGACAATTCGATTGCAATCCAAACCAACAGTAACGTGGGAATGACATTAGACGAGCATAGTAAACACTTTACAGGCAATTTAGATGAATTACGCGAATGTTATTCAAAACACATGGTGTATATACATAAACTTAATGGTTCGCGAGGCAAAAACATGAACTATGTCACGACAGGGTAACTAGAAAACGGTCAAGAATAAAGTTGTTATGAATTTTTATGGTTCTAATTCAACAAGTTCAATTCAACACAACCAAGTTTTGCCCGGATGTGGTGGTCGGATTGATTTTGCGATCAGCTCCTCAAAATCTATTTTAGAAGTTGAGCGTAACTAGATTCAACAATTTCTTAACCGTTCAGTTGTATGCGGAATTTCCATTTTGTTTTCTTGTGTTTGGTCATTAGTTTCAGGAGATTTATCATCGTCGCTGAATGTTTCAAGCGGTAAGTGTGACAATTTTGGAAAATTACGCAGCTATAGGAGAAAATGGAAATTGTAAATCTGCATGTTCGAAATTTAAAAAAACGGGAAAGCTGGTACATTTTGTAAAATAATGCTTCGCAGAATGTGTCATACATTTGTAAACTTAAGTAATTACGCTAAGATAAAAAAGTAGGTAAAATCCCTCATTTCCAGTTTAAGTTCTCAAGCACTACTTTAAAATGTTATAATTAACACCTTGGCCCAGAATAAAGTTCTTATGAATACAAATAAAGAAACGAAACTGGAGGCGGCTAAATATTGTTCAAGTAGAGCGAGAAATTTAGCGCTATTTATATTATATAAAATTTGAATGCAAAATGTTAGTTTTGTCTGTATCTGGTGGCCGGATTAATTTTTCGATCCACTCCATAAAATCCATCTTAAAAATTGAGTGTATCTATATTCAAGACTTTTTAACCGTTGCGGATGAATGCAGAATCCAGTTCTGTTTGCTAGCGTTTGGTTCATAGTTTTAGGAGAGTCGTTATCGTCGTCGCTTGATGGTTTAAGTGGTAAGTGTGATAAATTCGGGAAATTACGTAAATTCTGGTAAAAGAGAAACTGTATTTCTGAATGACGGAAATTTAAAAAACATCGGCGAAGCTAGACTATTTTGCAAAATAATGCATTGCAGAATACGTTATACATTGGTAAAATCAAGTAAACACGCTAAGATAAAGAACTGGTAAAATTTCTTATTTTTTGCTGAATCACTCAAGCAATACTATAAAGTGTTATAATTAACACCTTGGCCGAGAATAATATGAATTTTTACGGTCTCAATTCAACATGTTTAATTCAACACAACCAGTGCACGACATTACGAATAGTTTCTTTATAATTAAAAAATTGAACATATTGTCTTGGTTTAAAACACACAAGAAACAAAACTGGAGGAAGCTAAATATTAGTTAAGTAGGAAAAGAAACCAAACTAACACTATTTATATTACATAATTTCAATCGAAAATTATAGTTTTGTCTGTATTTGGCGACCGGATCAATTATCTATTCGCTCCCTAAAATCCATCTTAGAAATTAGAAATTGAGCGGAAGTATATTCAACAATTTTTTAACCGTTGCCATTGTATGCAGAATCCAGTTTTGTTTGCTAGCGTTTGGTCCTTAGTTTGGGAGAGTCGTTATCGTCGTCGCTAGATGATTTAAGTGGTAAGTATGATAAAAATTCGGGAAATTACGTAAATTTTGTGAAAGAGAAACTGTACCTCTGAATGACCGAAATTTAAAAAATCGGCGAAGCTAGACTGTTTTGCAAAATAATGCATTGCAGAATACGTTATACATTGGTAAAATCAAGTAAACACGCTAAGATAAAGAACTGGTAAAATGCCTTATTTCTTGCTGAATCACTCAAGCAGTACTTTAAAATGTTTAATTAACACCTTGGCCGAAAATAAATTTCTTATGAATTCTTATGGTCTCAATTCAACATGTTCAATTCAACACAACCAGTGCACGACATAACGAATAGTTTCTTTACAGTTAAAAAATTTAACATATTGTCTTGGTTTAAAACATACAAGAAACAAAACTGGAGAAGGCTAAATATTAGTTAAGTAGGGAAAGAAACCTAACTAACAGTATTTATATTATATAATTTCAATGGAAAATTTTAGTTTTGTCTGTATTTGGTGACCCGATCATTTACCTATTCGCTCCCTAAAATCCATCTTACAAATTACAAATTGAGCGGAAGTAGATTCAACAATTTCTTAACCGTTGCCATTGTATGCAGAATTCAGTTCTGTTTGCTAGCGTTTGGTCCTTAGTTTTAGGAGAGTCGTTATTGTCGTCGCTGGATGGTTTAAGTGGTAAGTGTGATAAATTCGGCAAATTACGTAAATTTTGGTGAAAGAGAAACTGTACTTCTGCATGACCGAAATTTGGAAAATCGGCAAAGCTAGACTATTTTGCAAAATAATCCATAGCAGAATACGTTATACATTGGTAAAATCAAGTAAACACGCTAAAATAAAGAACTGGTAAAATGCCTTATTTCTAGTTGAATCACTCAAGCAGTACTTTAAAATGTTGAATTAACACTTTGGCCGAGAATAAACTTCTAATGAATTTTTATGGTCTCAATTCAACATGTTCAATTCACCACAACCAGTGCACGACATAACGAATAGTTTCTTTATAGTTAAAAAACTTAACATATTGTCTTGGTTTAAAACATACAAGAAACAAAACTGGAGAAGGCTAAATATAAGTTAAGCAGGGAAAAAAACTTAACTAACACTATTTGTATTAAATAATTTCAATGGAAAATTTTAGTTTTGTCTGTATTTGATGACCGGATCAATCATTGATTCGCTCCATAAAATCCATCTTAGAAATTGAGCGGAACTAGATTGAACAGTTTCTTAACCGTTGCCATTGTATGCAGAATCCAGTTTTGTTTGCTAGCGTTTGGTCCTTAGTTTTAGGAGAGTCGTTATCGTCGTCGCTAGATGATTTAAGTGGTAAGTATTATAAAAATCCGGGTTACGTAAATTTTTTGAAAGAGAAACTGTACCTCTGAATGACCGAAGTTTAAAAAATCGGCGAAGCTAGACTATTTTGCAAAATAATGCATTGCAGAATACGTTATACATTGGTAAAATCAAGTAAACACGCTAAGATAAAGAACTGGTAAAATGCCTTATTTCTTGCTGAATCACTCAAGCAGTACTTTAAAATGTTTAATTAACACCTTGGCCGAAAATAAATTTCTTATGAATTCTTATGGTCTCAATTCAACATGTTCAATTCAACACAACCAGTGCACGACATAACGAATAGTTTTTTGTTATTACCAACGAATAGTTTCTTTACAGTTAAAAAATTTAACATATTGTCTTGGTTTAAAACATACAAGAAACAAAACTGGAGAAGGCTAAATATTAGTTAAGTAGGGAAAGAAACCTAACTAACAGTATTTATATTATATAATTTCAATGGAAAATTTTAGTTTTGTCTGTATTTGGTGACCCGATCATTTACCTATTCGCTCCCTAAAATCCATCTTACAAATAAGAAATTGAGCGGAAGTAGATTCAACAATTTCTTAACCGTTGCCATTGTATGCAGAATTCAGTTCTGTTTGCTAGCGTTTGGTCCTTAGTTTTAGGAGAGTCGTTATCGTCGTCGCTGGATGGTTTAAGTGGTAAGTGTGATAAATTTGGGAAATTACGTAAATTTTGGTGAAAGAGAAACTGTACCTCTGCATGACTGAAATTTGGAAAATCGGCAAAGCTAGACTATTTTGCAAAATAATGCATAGCAGAATACGTTATACATTGGTAAAATCAAGTAAACACGCTAAGATAAAGAACTGGTAAAATGCCTTAATTCTAGCTGAATCACTCAAGCAATACTTTAAAAAGTTTTAATTAACACCTTGGACGAGAATAAATTTCTTATGAATTTTTAAGGTTTTAATTCAACATGTTCACTTCAACACAACTAGTGCACGACATAACGAATAGTTTCTTTATAGTTAAAAAATTTAACATATTGTCTTGGTTTAAAACATACAAGAAACAAAACTGGAGAAGGTTAAATATTAGTTAAGCAGGGAAAGAAACCTACTAACGCTATTTATATTATATAATTTGAATGGAAAATTTTAGTTTTGTCTGTATTTGATGACCGGATCAATTATTGATTCGCTCCCAAAAATCCATCTTAGAAATTGAGCGGAACTAGATTCAACAATTTCTTAACCGTTGCCATTGTATGCAGAATCCAGTTTTGTTTGCTAGCGTTTGGTGCTTAGTTTTAGGAGAGTCGTTATCGTCGTCGCTGGATGGTTTAAGTGGTAAGTATGACAAATTCGGGAAATTACGTAAATTTTGGTGAAAGAGAAACTGTACCTCTGAATGACCGAAATTTAAAAAAATCGGCGAAGCTAGACTATTTTGCAAAATAATGCTTTTCAGAATACGTTATATATTGGTAAAATGAGTAAGCACGCTAAAATAAACAACTGGTAGAATGCCTTATTTCCAGCTAACGCTGTCAAACAATACTTTAAAATGTATTAATTAACCCCTTGGCCCAGAGTGAATTTCTCATGAATTTTTATGGACTCAATTCAAAGCGCTCAATTCAACACAACCAGTGCACGATATAACGAATGGTTTTTTAGTTAGAAATTTTACACATTTCTTTGTTTAAAACATACAAGAAACAAAATCGGAGGAGGCTAAATATTGGTCATGTAGGACGAGAAACCTAGCACTATTTATATTATATACCTTGATTGAAAAATTCTAGTTTTGTCTGTATCTGATGACCAGATCGATTTTGCTATTCGCTCCCTAAAGTCCACCTTAGAAATTGAGCGCAAATAGATTCAACAATTTTCTTAAACGTTGCCATTGTAAGCAGAATCCAGTTTTGTTTGCTATCATTTAGTATTTTGTAGTTGAAACGTTTAACGTATTATGTTCAAGTAAATTAAAAATTTTCAACTGTCGTTCACCGAATTATAAGGCGGGACTTCATTTTGAACAAGATTTATATATATATATATATATATATATATATATATATATATATATATATATATAATGTTAACAAAAACAACAATAAAAACAACAACAACACAACAACAACAACAAAAACAACAACAACAACAGCCGTATACTTTGGTTTAATTGAAATCACCTGAGTAAAAAAAGTTTGACATTTCTGAGGCGCATTGTACTTTGTTGTGATTTATATATACCTTTTCATTCATTTAGTGTGTTGTGGTGGCGCTATACATGTAGTGCGCCACCGTACGACGTCCCAATCCGGCGCTGCACGTCAAACATTTTTGTTTACAAATTTATGTGCTGTCCAAACAGCAATAAATGTGCGTTGTAGTGCTGTGCCGGGCGGCGGTGGATGATGACGGACGGCGCGGGACGTCATCAAATGTATAGCGCCACCCTATTAACAGCTAGTTTTTTTAGGATCGGTGTCGGATAATCTCGGATTGTTTGGTACCGGGTTTCCGCAACCAAGTAAGGATCAATATTACTCAATAAAATGCAAATATATAATTTATACTTGCCATCTACGTTTCAAAACTAATATAACTTTTATATCATGTGAAAGCTGAATCGATCAGTACTGATCTAGTTCAACAAAACTCTTTTGAAGTTGTCAAAAGATCCTTTAACGAATTATGGGGCGGAACTAGTTTTCAGCGCGGTGTTTACATATATAACAGCAATAATAGTAATAATAATGACAACAATCAAATGATATACTTTAAAGTAAAATATGAAGCTACATAACCTGTGTGAACAACGCTCTTAGTTTCACTTTTTACCACAGCTGAGTTGTTCTTGCGCAAATAAGCTTCAACAGAAAAAAGCATGAAATTTGACGTTTAATCCGAGTATCTACAGCTGTTTCACCATCAATGTTTCTAAGCCTATGTCTAGGTGTTGTAAATGTATATTCCTAAACTTAATCCTAAGTCTAAGTAAAAACGTAGTCTAGAATCTAAGCCTATTCTTTTGCAAACCCACCAGGAACCGAAACAAATGGCAATTAATAGCTTAGCTTTGTAAATTTTGTCGGGATCTGGTGGCCGGATTGATTTTGCGATCCGCTCACTAGAATGCATTTTAGAAATTGAGCGTAATTGTATTTAACACTTTCTTAACCGTTGCCGTTGTATGCCGAATTACCGCTCTATACTTTTGTAAAATCAAGTAACCATGCTAAGATAATGACGACTGCATTCCACAATTTCAGTTGTTTCACCGGATTCGTTTTCATCGTCCCTGGATGGTTTGAGTGGTAAGTGTAATAAATTCGGGAAATTACGTAAATTTTGGTGAAAGACAAACTGTAACACTGCATGACCGAAATTAAAGAAAAACTGGGGAAGCTAGACAGTTTTTGTAAAATAATGTATAGCATGAATACGTTATACATTGGTACAATCAAGTAACCACGCTAAGATAAAAATTGGTAAAATACCCTATTTCCAGCTTAAGCGCTCAAGCAGTACTTTAAAATGTTTTAAAACACCTTGGCCCAGAATAAATTTCTTATAAATATTTATGGACTCAGTTCAGCGCGGTCAATTCAACACAACCAGTGCACGATATAACAAACAGCTCTTTGTAGTTAAAAATTTAACATATGTCTTGATTTAAAATATACAAGAACCAAAACTGCAGGAGGCTAAATATTAGTCACGTAGGACGAGAAACCTAGCACTATTTATACTATATAGTTTCAACGCAAAATTCTAGTTCTTTCTGTATCTGGTGACCGGATCAATTTTGCTATTCTCTCCCTGAATCCATCTCAGGATTTGAGCGCAACTAGATTCAACAACTTCTTAACCGTTGCCATTGTATGCAGAATTCAGTTCTGTTTGCTAGCGTTTGGTCCTTAGTTTTAGGAGAGTCGTTATCGTCGTCGCTGGATGATTTAAGTGGTAAGTGTGATAAATTCAGAATATTACACAAGTTTTTGGTGAAAAAACTGTACCTCTACATGACCGAAATTAAAAAACTGGGTAGCTAGACACATCTGTAAAATAATGCATAACAGAATACGTTATACATGGGTAAAATCAAATAACCACACTAAGGTAAAAAATTGATAAATACCTTAGTTCCGGCTCTTAAGCTCTCAAGATATGCTTTAATGTGTTAATTAACACACTGGATTAGAATAAAGTTCATATAGATTCTTATGGTCTCAATTCAACGCGTTCAATTCCACACAACCAGTGCACGGTATTAACCAATTTAGTTTTAACAGTTGAAAAATTTAACGTGTTATTTTGCATAAATATACAAGGAACGAAATGAAGGGGTCTAAATATTGGTTAAGTAGCACAAAATCCTAACTAACACTATTTATATTATACAATTTGAATGTAAAATGTCAGTTTTGTCTAGATCTGGCAGCGACCGAATTGATTTTAAGGTCACTTTCCTAAAATCCATCTCACAAATTGAGCGAATCTAGACACAATAATTATTAACTGTTGCGGTCGTATGCTCAATTCCAGGGTTCCAACGGAAATCCGATTACGGCTGAAATTTCGATAAAATTTGGGTTCCAATCCCGATTCTGACTAATTGCTATGCCGACGCCTGAATTCTGATTTTCGGTGACGAATTTTAATTGAAATATTGGTCATATCCTGATGGGAAAGAGGTTGTATTTAATGCTACCGGCTGATAGAAATTGGTTTATTGCTTCGCTGCACTAGGTTTTCTTCTGCCCATGATCTCATTACAAAATATAATTACGGCTAACTCTGAGAATTGGCAGTACTCTATTAATTACATAAGTTTGACACAAACTACTCTTACTGAAAATGTAAACAATAACGTAAACTGGCATATAGCAACAAAAGTACAACACTTACTTAGTATTACTAAAACTTGAATTCCGATTTTGATTCCGATTCCCGTTCCGACAAAAAATTGATTCCAATTCCGATTCCACTTCCGACAACATCTAGTTCTGGTTGCAACCGTGCTTAATTCCCGTTTTTCTTGCTAGCGTTTGGTGGTAGAGATTCGTTAACGTCGTCGCTGGATGGTATAAGTGGTAAGTGTTTAAGTTCGGAAAATTACACTACTTACGGAACATCCACGTTATACTGCACGCGCTTCTGCAAAAAACGTCTTGGTCTGAGTAAGGCCCGACGTCGCTTTAACACACTCAGTTACGAGACCATTATAAAGTCCGGTAGTCACTAACGAGGACGTAAAGACATATTGCACTGTGTTCATAGAGCATAGCAAACATACGTAACAACAACACAAACACACATATGTACACTTATATATTTTGCTTAATTTTGTACCTTTTGTCTCGACTCCCTTCGTACAAGACAACTAATAGTGTCTAAGCACCGCATAAAATTGTACCTACACGTTAGTAGCAGCTTCGATTTGTAGATACCTAACGGGTGGTTGGACAAATTTTTACACTAGCACGCGCATTATAAGGTGAATTACACATTACGTAAAACAATTGTACCTCTACAAGTTCGAAATTGAAGAAAACCGGTGTTATACTTTTGTAAAATCACGTAACCATGCTAAAATAAAAAATTGGTAAAAAGTTTAAGCTATCGAGTAATACCTTAAAATGTTTTCATGAACTCTTTGACCCAGAATAAAGTTCTTATTAATTTTTATGGTTTCACTTCAACACGTTCAATTCAACAGAACCTGCGCACGGTATAACAATTTTAGTTTTTTTATTGTTGGAATTTGAATTTAATTGTGAACAATGTTTGTGCATAGTAATCTGAAATCCATCTTAGAAATCGAGTGTAATTACATGGAAAAATCTTTTAATCGTTGCGTTGTATGGTGAATTGCCGTTTTGTTTGGTAGCGTTTAGTCATTAGTTTCAGGAGATTCCTTATCATCGTTGCTGAATGGTTCAAGTAGTAAGTGTGATAAATTCGAAAAATTAAGTAACTTTAGTTGAAAACATAAAATGAACCTCTGTATGTCCAAAAATAAACAAAAGTAAAATAATGCACAGCAGAATATGTTATACTTGTATAAGATTAAGTAACTACGCTAAGATAAAGATGTTGGTAAAATACCTTATTTCCAGCTTAACTCCATCTCACATTGAGTTGCCTGTAGGCAACTCAGCGCAGTGTATATATGTTAAATAGTATATATCGCATCGCGTTTAAAAATTGCAACACGTATACATAGTCTAAATCACCACAAGACGTGAGAGCCCCATCGGGCTCGAGCGTCAAGCTCCTATAGCTAAGTGGTGATGGTATACGGCTCCCACTCCAGTCACTGGAGTTCGAATCCTAGCATATAAGTAGGTCTCAGGGGAAATAGAAAATGTTCATGTGAGAAAGGGTTAAACGAAAAATATTCAGTTTACCATCTATAACCCCTTCTCACATTGAGTTGCCTGTAGGCAACTTAGCGCAATGTATATATGTTAAATAGTATATATATCGCACCGTGTTTAACAATTGCAGCGCGTATACATAGTACTAAATCACCACAAGACGTGAGAACCCCCTCGGGCTCGAGCGTCAAGCTCCTATATCTGAGTGGTGATTGCATACGCCTCCCACTCCAGTCACTGGAGTTCGAATCCTAGCATAAACGTAGGTCTCAGGAGAAATAGAAAATATTCATGTGAGAAAGAGTTAATCTCTCAAGCAATACATTAAAATGTTATAATGAACTCTTAGACACAAAATAAAGTTCTTAATTGTGTTTAAAGTCAAATCACTTGAGTGAAAAACGCTCATAGGCATTCGTAGTGATCTGTATAAATACTTTTTAATTCATTTAATAAGAAAGGGTGGCGCTTTATTATTCGTGCGGGGATGGTAAACGGACGACGCAGAACGGTGACGAACGGTGTTGGATGGCACCGGATGTCATTAAAAATGCAGCGCCACCCAAAGAGTTTATTTTTAGGTTCGGTGTCGCGAAATCTAGGAATATTTGGTACCGGGTTTCCGCAACCAAGTAATGTTCAATTATTACTCAATAAAATGCAAAAGTGTGGTTTGAACTTGGCGTCTGCTTTTAAAAACTGATATAACCTTGATGTCATGAGACGTCTGAACCAATCTGTAATGGTCAAAACAAAACTTTCTTAAACAGCGTTTTAGTTTTATTTTAAAATAGTTGACGTCTGATAAAGTACTGCAACTGAAACGTAAATTGAATAAGCTATTGATTTTCTTAGGTTGGAGACATTTCGTGTGCGGAGTGCACGTATGGTAACGTGTGAGCGGCATAGTTTTATTTAAACCTATTTGACGATGTTGCCGTAGTGCAGTGCATCGACAAACAAAGGACGTGGTGAATTTAACATTAGTTTCCATAATTCTGCATATTCACTGCAAGTATCATATGATAAGTTTCCAAGAGTTTGCATACCTCAAGTAATATAACCAAGTCGTCCTGTTAAATATCATACGATGCTAGAATTTGACATTTGAATTTTTGTATTTAGAAAAATATTTAGCGAAAATTTCCGTCAAACCCAGAAACGTGGAAACTAATGTAGCGTTCAAAATCACTTATTGCCTGTTTTTCATTATCAAGTGACATTTGCTTGAATTTTGGAATATGACTTGATATTTATTCCAATGCTTTAGTAACTGCTAAATAATACTTTGCTTATTCTATGCTTTGTTGCTCAAAGATACAGAGAAACATTTACTGTAAATTCTTAAACGCATTAGCTATGTGCTACATTTGTTGCTTACTCGACTGTGCATGCGTCGATTTTAAATCACTATTTTCGGAAATGTGCTGTGTATTTTATAACTCTTAAGCTTCAAACAACAATGCTTGTTTTTACAGCAAGATAAATAATATCTTTGGCAATAATTACATGTGCAGTGATGGATGTTGAATTTTGGTACGGTTAAGAGTGCAAGAAATTATGGCGCGGCTTGGTTTAAAAAATAGAGGAAACGGAAGTGGAGCAGACTAAATATTGGTTAAATAAAGCGAAGAACCTTTGCAAAACAGAGCAAGGCCCATAAAATGTTGAAATTTAAAATTTTTTGCCTGTTGTGCTTAGTTTTGTGCTCTTAAATTGTTGAAATAAAATCGAATTTTTTAGTTTTTATTTGACCTTCCCTTTTTGGTATAAAAGTTTTATGTGTGGGCTTGTATGTGATATGTATATGTGTGTGCTTTTTACACAGAAACAAACCCCTCCCTTTCCCTGTTTGCCAGATAGCTATTGTAAATTGTAAAGTTTATACATTGATAGGTAATATGCATGTTTTATATATATAGTATCCAGTGTAAATGTGCGTATATTGGCTGAACATACATTGGTACGTTATATTTTTTGCACACACTAGACAATTAGGATCAGAAATGGTTAAATATGAATAATTTTGAACATGATACAGGTTCTGTTTAATTTAAAAAAATTATCAATAACGACTGATGCTAATTACATTTGACCAATTTTTACAGACCTCCTCCCTCGTTATGAGACTGTCTTTAGTTTTTTGGCGGGAAGTTCAACTTTGGCGGGAAAGTTCAAATTTTTGTGGGAAGTTCAAATTTTGGAGGGAAATTTAATAGTTGGCGAAAAAATCCAAATTTTCGCAAGATATTTAAATTTTGCAATGAAAATTCAAATTTAGGCGAAAAAATTTAAATTTAGACGGGAAATTCATTTGGCAGGTAAATCAATTTTTCTCGCTAAATTCTAAATTTAGCGCAAGAAAAAACATACTGGCATAATACTTTGCCATTTTTCGTATATGTCCTTAAATAGTATGCGAAAAACAACAAAATACTGCTTTAAATTTATTATATATTTTTGCGCTTTCCTGTTGAAAATGTCTGCAAGATTGTAGTAAACTAGCCTGAATGTCCTGTAGACTATCATATGATACAGAAATTTGAAATTTGAATTTGTACTTACGAATAGATTTTGGGCAAAACTTCCACCAGGAGCAGTAAGCTAGGAGCTAATTTATCATTTGGTGTCACTCACACGTTACATAAGTGCACTCGGCACACAAAATGTACCACCAATAAGAAAATCCGTAGCTTGCTCGGCTTATGTTTTGTCGAAACTCTTTCTTTCCCAAGAGTATTACCGCCAGTCTCGGACATCAGAGAGTTTCATAGAAACTCTATTCGGACAAGTCTATTTTGCAATAAATACTGTCTAGGATATTGAAATACTTGAAGAACAATGTGGTGAACAATATTTCATGTGATAGACAAATAGGGTCACCTTTGCGGGGAAATTTAAATTGGTGTAGGAAAATTAAAATTTTGGTGGAAAAATCTAAACTGGGGTAGGGAAATTGAAGTTTTGGACGGAAAAATTTAAAATTTTGGAGAGAAAAATTCAAATTTGGATTAATGTATGATATTTCTAACTATAAAATGTTTTTATGATCTTTTTGGCCCAGAATAAAGTTTTTATGTATTTTTATGGTCTCAATTTAAAAAGTTCAATTCAACATAACCAGTGCACGATATAATTTAGTATTTTATAGTTCAAAAGTTTAACATATAAAATGTCTAAGTCCGAAAATTAAATAAACCGTATGAATATATTTCTTTGCGAATTTTAATGACAGTAGTAAAAAATGGGGGTTTTGAACAAAAAGCAACAAATGGCAATTAGCAGCTATTGCAAGAAAAGCATTTTTTTAGAAAAATGAACTAATTAGCAAATTGGCATAGACACTAATGATGCACAAAAATTAATCCTTTTGCAAATATCCCTTAGTTTTAATAAGTTACGATTTTTTGCAGCGTTATGTATGATCAAGGGTTTATCAGGTCGTGTCAGGTCTTCTCAGCAACAGTGTAGTAACGCCAATCTTCACAACTCGGTTTGGTATTAAAATTCAGTTTGAATGAACACGTTAAATAGCCCATTTTTGCGTTTGCTTACAATGAATATTTGGAAAACGGTGTGAATAAAAAGGAAGGTTCAGATATGTTTTTGAAAATGTATAAGCGTTTTCGTGCCAATATGGGTAGTATATTTTTGCATTTGCTTCATTTTAGTGCCCGGGGAAGAATATTTTCGGAACTTCACTTATGCGAATTCGTGATGAGTTACAAGTCTCTGGAAATTTTTCAACCGGTAACAATTTGGTAGCAAAAACTCCAGTCAATTCCGATAACGAGTGATTTAATGAACAGAATTGTCAATTTAAGCATTTGATTTATTTTCCGCGCAATTTCGGATCGCTGTTACACCGCTGTTGTGCACGGCAATTGTTTAGTTGGCCTTGTGTCACCTGTATCAAAATTTGTGAGAGCAAAATGCAGTTTCGCCAAGGTCGTTGTCTCCACAAACAAAAACATTTTTATATTTTATTAGCATTTCTTTCAATTTGAGTTGTTCCAATTCGTCTAAGCTGCAGTCTTCCAAATCTAAGTCTTTTAGTTGTGAGATTTCGCTAAATATCTCAATAGTTGTAACATCTGATTCACTGTTAAAGCATCAAAGTTGATCGTTGATCGTGTGATACTCTTGTTTGTGTAGACGGATGGATTTAGCAACATTCGACCGTTGATACAATGTGACTGGAACTTCCGTTAGATTTAGAATTCGTAAAAGAATGTAATTTTCTGTAGATCGAGAAACTACTGTTGGTGCTATTAAAATATTGTGTTTGTTACATAGCGCCGAAATTGGTTCAACCAAAATTAGCTCAGTTGACTTTTCTTGAGATTGCACCGGGATTACAACTTCTGTTAGTGGAGGTATTGTCACAGCTTCTAACAGATATAACAAAGTATCGGCTTCGTTAAACCCAGCTCCGGTATTTAAAGAAATTTTTTGTCCCTCAATGTCCATATATTGATCTATGTAATTTAACGGGAATTTGTTTATCAGTCGTAACAAATCGTGGTAAATAACGATATCGTACTGAATAGCTTCTGCAACGGCTTACGATGCTTGTAAGTATTTCTTTAACAAAGGCATTTATTGTCTCATCTACTGTTGATGTATTATCGATACCGCAAAAGGTTGTAAGGCGCAAAACTGGGGTTAATAAATGAAATTTCCGCAACATCTACTAGTTATTGGAATTTGGAAGGGTTCTTGAGGACTGTGTACGTTCGTATGGATCCTGCTCCTGGTTTCTGCGTTTCGCCACAAACGCTACTGGTACAGAAACTTTGCTACAATACTGGTTACAGTTCGGTGTGCTGTATCTTGAATCGCGCCATCTTCAACTTCCATACAAAGATATTTCACTACTTTTTGTTGGTTTCCGTATGATCTTATCGTTTTATTAATTGGTACACGTGAATTAAATTCTTTCATTCGATACATTATAACCGGATGAAACATGATGCTGGGTAAAACCGATGTTACACTGTCGTAGACTTGCAATGCAGGTAACATTTGTGGCGTCATGGTTCTTTGAATAATTTCTGTTGAGTTATATCGATAGGTTTTGTTTCCAAACACAACTAATGGGCTTCCAACTTGGTCACAATCGATCTGGATTAAGTCATCATTATGTGTAATGTTTGTCGAAATGTCTAGATATCCAGTTCGTGTTTTACTGCCGTACCAGAAAGTCATTGGAATGCGTTCCAAACATGTCCCGTTCGATGGCATGATGCTAAACTCACGATCCGATAATTCAATACAAGGCCAAAGTTCTAATATCTTTCCACCCGTACGAGAAGCGAGTTTGCTGGTTTGTAGCATAATTCGCATCGCCTGGGTTGAACTTGATAGAATTTGCGTTTCTAAAATTTGTTGAAAATTAACCATTGAATTGCATGTTACAGTCATTACGTGATCGAAAGAAAACTTTATCGCTTGCTTTGTATGTGCTTCTAGGGCCTGCAGTTGTGCTACTCACTGTGTTGATGTGACTGCACTTAAATTTACATCACGCTTGCGGAGTGTATCTACCGAGCTTTGTGACTTTACATTTTCAGTTTCGTTTGACAGCAGTTGGAATGGTATTCCTTGATCGCTTTGTGTAATCTGCTTTTCGTTGCCCGATTTCACTGTCTAAGGGTTGTTCGTTGTGACTGCTAGCATTCCATCATCTGAGAACCATTCATTACCGCGCAGGGTTACACTGATCTTTTGCCAATCTAAGCAATTACATTTCACCGTCTGATTCAGTTTCCAGATTAAAACATATATATTTCTGTTCTTCATAATCACACAGTAGAGGGTTCGGAAACAGTTGCGATGTCGCTGAGGCCACCATAACGAAAATAAAAAACAAGCAGTAACGGTTGAACCCAGAGTTATTTCTTCATTTGCTGTGTCGTTTTTACCGTCAATTATATCTGTCTGCGTCGAGACAGCGCGCGTTGATTCTTTTTGCGGAGGACTTCTTACTATGTGTCCCAAAAAATCCGTTGTTTGAACTTCGCCGTTCCTTTGCTCGGCACTCGCGTTAAATAGGACTTCAGTTTCCGCTGACACAAAAATAGGCGTCGAATTGATCATCGCCATTTGCGTATAAGCCTGTTCTTTTACGTTTCTTTCTTCAAGCGGCATTGGATCAGGTTGTAAGAGCGCAGGTCTTTTGATGGAAGGCATTTGATCGTTACGTCCGTAATTTGCGTTGTGCTTCAACCGTTCGAGATGACTTGCAGAATTATCCTCCCATACAGGTGCAACGTTACAATTTGACATCTCTTGGAGGCTAGATTTTGACGTTGAACCTGTTGTTTCCATATGGTGAAGTTGTTTCGAAATATCTTCTTGCGTTTGGTATAACTGGGGTTGAGCTGACAACTTATTTTCAACTCGCTCAGCAGCAATTATTGCTTCAGCTATTCTTTTTGGTCCAATGACTTTAACTTCCTCGCGAACTTTACCACGTAATCCTGCGATAAACTGGTTACGCAAATTTGTGGTTTTCTCGCTTTCCACAGTCATGTAGCTAAGCGCGGATTTCTCCAAATCGGATAGCACCTCTGCGTATTTCATAACAGTTTCGCCTGGCCGTTGCATCCGCCCGGTGTAACATTCGCTGAGAAAACGTTTGCGATCTTCGCTTAATGATGCGTTTTTGAAAGACGGTTTTTGTGATCCAGATTTATTGAAAACGAATTCAGCATGACCTGCAAGATGTGCGCCAAGTATGTACAATTTGTTTGAGTCGGACCAAGCATTCGCATGAAATTTCACCTCAAATTTGTTTTGTAACTTAAGAAACCTTTGCCTCGTTTCCCATGAAATGTCGCAATTTAAATGTTTGGTCCGTGATTACTAGTTTCAGCCGGCATTGGGCGAATAACGTTCTGTCGAATTGCTGTAGCAACAGTGTTTGTAATTTGCTGTTCGAGATTCTGTGGTTGTTCAACTGAAATTTGCTCAACAAGCGCTGCAAAGTCGCCCGCCTACTGTGGAAAGTTTGCGTAAATGTTTGAAATTTGATGTCCAAGTCACGTAATTTGTTTTCGAATTGACGGTGCCAATGGGGCGTTGCAGATGGCGAAACTCGCGATGATTTTCGGCTGAAGACGTTTCCGCTGAATTAAAAATGTTTGCAGGCTTCACACAAGGCGGTTGGACGCGAAATTAAAATGTAAATTTGAATAATCCGACGTTCGAGAGTTCTGTCAATAATAATTATCCGAAAATTGCGTGTCCCATCGTGGTCACCAAAATGTAGGTTTTAGAATGGAAATGGCTCTCCGTTTTTGTAACTTCAGCTGGTTTATAGTTACTGAAATATTCATAAGATTCTTCATTTACAAACCATTTTTCGGTATACGCAAAATAATTCAGATTCCGTTAATGGTTGAAAATAACTATTTTACACGGTTCCGGACTGGTGTGCCAAAATATGACAGTATCGATTAATATTCGATCCGTTTTAATACGTTTCAACGCCAAAATAGCAAGTAACCTTGGAGTAAAACAACGACGCTAATAGCAAACGATTTGAATAAAATGCCAATAATTCAAATAATGTTGTATTCCATTTAGATAAGTTGTTCGAATCGATAGTTCGTGGTCTATCAGTTTTGAATCGCTACTGAAGGCAGCGTTAAACTAGAAACAGCAAAGTACTTGTCTAATAAAAGTTATTGGCTATTATATATGTTGGAACGAAAAGAATGCTAACATTGCATACGCCACAGAGTTGCAGCAATTTTTCAATAAACGAAAGCAAATGTTAAGATGTTGAATTAGCTCGTGTAATTACTGCTGTGCATTAGTTTTTAGTAGCATTGGAAAGTACCTTTTAACACTAAATTTACATTTAGCATCAATGATATGTCGCAGAAATTTAGATTTAAATTTGCAAAAACATATATTTAACAGTGCTCATTTTGCAGGTGCGCTTGCTTAAATAGTGTCAAATAATTGTTAATTTGTCAGTCACAATAAACCAAGTAAACGACAATTGGTCGCACCAGTGTTTTTAGAACAGCACATCATATATTTCAGAATATTCGGACTGTTTTGGTTTTCGTAAAACTACGTCTCTTGGCTGTATGCCAACTTTGACCTCAAATCGTTCTATAAATTTCCACAGACAAACTGTTTTAAACACAACCTATTTTTATATGGCATTGACAACCACTTTCATGCAACTCAAATCTTTGAGAAGCAACTAGTGTTCTGTAACATGCATTACCGGAACCAATACCCACGCTATATCTTCCAATTGATTTTTAAACTCGTATAAAATTTTTGGATGGTGAGATTTACGGTTTAATGGTTTAGGTGTTATGCGGAATTCACGCTATTACTAGGGCAGACAGGTCACGTTTTGTAACATGTTGATTCGACAACAACACAAATTTCTGCTACCATTATATGATACGCACAGACGAAAGATTGAATATCATGATATTCCTAATCAAACACGGCACATGTTATCTCAACATACAGGTGTTCGAATGTCATGTGATACTGTCAGACAAACTGGTGAATATCATATAATATTCCAAATTAACAGAATATATGACATGATATTAAGCAAGACAGATCTCAGGTGTCATATGATATTTTACTATGCAATTTAAGTGTTTCATGTAATATTCATTATGTAGTTTAAAACGCAGCATGCGACAATCCGCCAAAATTTGAAGATTCTCGTCGTCAATTCAAATTATTCTGCCAAATAGTACCCAAAATATAATTTTCCCGCCAATTTTTGAACATTCCCGCCAAAATGTCAATTTCCCACCATAATATTACTATTGTAGTTCACAACGCCTCGCAATATCATATTGTAACCCCAGCCCGACTGAAATATAACCTCAACCCGCTTCGAATACTCACCGCGGCAGTTTTCACACAGTGCCGTGCCAATTTCCCAGAACAATTCTGTACGCTGAGCGTTAATAATAATCGCCAATCGTGAGCAAAAACAGTACTATTACGTGCCGTGCTGTGTCGATAATAACTCCACCAGTTGCTTAAAATATTTTACATTTCACCATAGCTCAGATTCCCCCGATTACGAAGTTTCACAAGAATTCAATATTTTTCACTATATCCGATCAATATTTTTGTATTTAGTATTCTATCCTGCATTTTCTGCACAACTGTTCTCAACCATACACTCAACAAAATACAAGCAAAATTCTTGCGAATGCTACAGTGCCTTTCCCGTTCGGAAGGTGACCACCACCAGTTGACCCTATCACTAGGCATTCCATAAACGGTATCCGTAAGGAATAATCTAGTCCTATTTGTAGTATATTTACTGCCTAGTAACATATTTACCTAAAAGCGCTAGCTAAACTCGTAGCGCAGATTTTCAGACTTTGTTATTTATTCCCGCGCAGATAGTTAATGCCAGAAAGTATCATTTCCTGAACCGTTATCAGTAATCCACAGTCTGTTAAAGTAAGTCAGTACAAGTTCACGTTAAATTGATAGGCGTATAAAAACATTTGGTGCGACTACTGTTCGCGGCGGGATCCACTGGCAACTTGACTTGCAAGCTGCTCAATGGTTTGGCTCATGTAATGAAGCGCATCCTCGAGCTTCATAAACCGCTCGTACTGATGTTTAATCACCGCTGCAAATACTTCAATTGTCTGTGTACTCTGTTCCGTTTGTTTATCAATCTGCTGCCTATAACTTCACGGGCAACATATAGTTCGGATCTTATTTGATCCTCGAGCCCCACTGCATGTCCCCAAGTTTGTGCAAGTAGTTTGTTTGTGCGCTCGCAACAGGTTGGTGTTATTTCCCTGACCAGTTCACTGTCAGTGGAAGTTGCTTTGTCCGCGTGTCCCGACGTCACTAACAGGTCAGTCTAATGAACTGTCAACCAACTCTTTTGCCAGTTGGGGTATTGACATCGATGCAGTTCTGCTAGTTGTCGGTGTCCGTTGGTAGTATCGCTCGCCGCGATTTGCTGTTATATTTGCCATAAACAGCTGCCATGGGTTAAGATTCGTTTGTGGTATGTCGCGATAGTTCGTAAGTATTTCGATTATGTTAGCGCGTCGTGTCACTGTTAAAAATGAATCTTTTCAGTCAGTTTGCTGTCCTGTTCCGTCGGTGAATAATCTAACGGAACAGAAGTGCTAGTTTTTCTTAGCTATTTGCGGTCGGTAAGAAATTCGTAACTCAGTATCACTGAGTTGTCGAAGTCTGGTAGCGAGGTGTACAAAAACAGTTTTTCTTTGAGTATAATGTCATGTCGTTGGAAACTTCGCCGCACGCTACAGCGGCTGCCTAACCTATAAAAATCCTCGTATGTTATTGTCGAGTTCAAGTCTCGTCGGTAGCGTTCCTCTAAATCAAGAGGCTAGAGTTCCGGTTGCATTCGAATCTCCGTTCGAGCCATCATACTTACATTCAGGAAGTAAAAACTTCTCTAATTATTTGCGCTATCTTAAGTTATATCTAATGACAGTTTCCGTAGAATTAGACTGCTGCTTAGCTGCTTGTGTTTCTAAAGTTGAGCTTCGAAGTTGTTTGTTTTAGCCTGTGTGGACGTTGTATACGATAACCTGCTATCAGTTGCTGCTTCCTAGTGAACCGATATGAAATCGGTACGTAAGGACCTTTGAATCCCATAATATGATTAATGTTTACCCGGAATGGTTCCTATTTAGGGTGACCACAATATCTAATTAAAGCCGTTGAGGAGTTCAGCTATAAAATACGTTAGGGCCCACGCCACGAATGTTCAAACTTGGCAGTAACACCCTTTCTCCGCTTAATTCGATGTAATAATACCATCTCACCAACAATAAACTTATGTGGTTTGCTTTTTTCGTCATAATATCGCTTTTGTCTAGCCTGTGCGCTGCTGATGCGTTGTGCCGTAGTGTTCCATAATAAACTGAGTTTCTAATATATTTATTACGGTTAGCGTTCAGGGTCCAGGGTTTAATCAGAATATGTTAGTAATGCAGTATCAGACTGCAAATATGAATCTCGACCAAAAAATAAAAAGAAGGGTGATTCTTTGGCAGGTTCATGTATGCTAGTTCTGTAGGCAAATAGAAGAAAGGTAAGTATTGTTCCCAGTCGGTTTGAGTTTGGTTCGTATACATGAAAATCATGGTCGCTAAAGTATGATTGAATTTTTCAAATAATCCATCACATTTAGGATAAAATGGAGAATTTCACTGAAAGTTTACAGAAGTCACATTTTTCGTTTCAATTTGAGATTGCGTTGTTTTAGTCTGTCAAATACTTGGGATGAATGATTTAAATGTTGTTCAAATGTACGTAAAAAAATTAGAATATCGTCTATAAAACAAACACAGAATGTCCTAAGATGTCCGCTTAGTACACGTTTCATAAGTCTCTAGTAGGTAGAAGGAGCATTGCATAACCCGAAGGGCGTTACTTTCCATTCCTAAAGACCACCAGAAGAAACGAAAGCAGTGTTCTTTGGATCCTCTGGGTGCATGGCTTCTTGCCAATAACCACTCATCAAATCGACAGATGTGATAGCTTAGCTTTTCTTAATACGTCGAAAAGATCACTACAGTTCGGCAAGGGGTATGTATTTTCTTTTGTAATTTTAACTTTGCCAGAAAAAATTAAATATTTGATTCAATACGTTCTAAAATCATGTTCAATGAGTCGTATCCAACTAGTGGATACTCAAACTTATTTACGAGTATTTCAACTGTTATCTGCAACATTAAAACATTCGAAAAATAAGTTGAAAAATTTGAGGTTTGTATTAAAATATAATGGACAGTTCAAACGTTTACGACTTGAAAATGCCGTTAATTAAGCATCAGCTACATTTCAAATATACAACAATTTCAAAAACTTTACTTTAAGTTATTATGGGAAGGTTTGCTACTGTATGACAATGTTGTTTTTATCGTCGTTTGATTATGAAAACCCAGATGGTTATCGTGTGTTGGTATGCACCTTACAAACATGCATGCAACACAGTTTTGACGTACAAGTTGTTTTATATTGACATAGGATTTGACAGTTTTTCAGCTATAAAACTAATCTGCAGCAAGCAAAATTGTTTTTTCTCCACAGCCACACAAGATACTGTTGCTGCGTTGAGCCAGAAATTGATGATTTTGCAGAATTGTTGACCTTTGAGTGGTAAATAACTTATTGTGCGACAGCATATAGTTTTGGTATAAATACAAATTGAAAATCATTGTGCAATAAAAAGAATATCCCATGACATTGTTGGCATATATGTATGAATGGAACGGTTTAAAGCACGAAGTGTTTTTAAGAAACACAGTAACAATAGTATTTTAAAGATCAACAAATCATAATTGTAAAATTACAAAATTTATGCCACAAAATGCTGCATTTTGCCCCCACAACAGATTCAATTGCAAATTTGGCAATGATAAACTTCAAATGTACAATCAAGTATCCAAAGACTGGCTTGGCTATACTGTTACTGAGGCCTTAAAACACCGTGGACTTTGCGTTTTTGCGAATAACTTAATTTATACAAGGTTCATCACATGCAAAATCATAAATTAATGCATTTTTAAAATAAATGCATTGTAACAACAGTAAACTAATTGCAAATTTGGATACTTACGATTTTACAAGCTGCCAGTAGTTGCTTTTGTCCTCAAACCCCATGTTTTTACTACTAAGGCCGCAATTCAGCACCTTCAATTAAACACAATTAGTGCACGATATAAACAATTTTGTTGTTTGTAGTTGAAAAGTTTAACGTTATATTCAAGGAAATTTAAAACTTTCAAATGTCGTCTAATGAATTATAAGGCTGACAACGACAGCCGAAAATTATAATTTTAGTAAAGCATCTGAGTGAATGGCATTCTAGAGGCGCACTGTACTTCGTTGTTATCTGTATATACACAGCCTGAGCGAACAACGCTCATTCACCATCTCGGGTACATTCTGCTAATCCGTTGTTGTCTGTATATACTTTTAGTTAATTTAATAATTAAGAGTTAGTTTTCCAGATGCGATGGCGCTAAATGTCGGATCAGTTGATATCTCGCCTCCACCAAGAAGAAGAACAGTTCAATGTTTCTCACGAAATTGCAAAGGTATGATTTGAACTTGCCATCTACAATTCTAAGACTAATAAACATTGATATCATGAGACTGAAAAATAATCGGTACTGTTCAAGTCTAACAAAACTTTTTTAAACAGCGTTATAGTTTTATTTAAATCTAGTTGACGTTGTTGCCGTGTTGTCTGCAAGTGTCATATGATAAGTTTCCAAGTGTTTGCATACGACTACTGTACCAATCGGTACTTGTCATGTCTAACAGAAGTTTCTTAAACAGCATTATGGTTTCATTTAAATCTTAGTTGGCTTATGTTCCGTAGCGCAACTCATTGTCAAACTAATAGTTTTCAATCAGATTTAAGATTAATTTCCATCGTAAACCTAGATTACATTTTGTGGATTAGTTTAATGTTTAGGTTACCATCATAGGGCTCATAATCGGTCACTTAGTGCAAACCTAGAACTTGTTTATAAGTTAGCAATTTGTGTAATTAGCTGCCAACAAGTTATATATTAATCTGGCTACACATAATTGTCCGATGAATGTTGCTGAAGTCAAAATTAAAATATGCTTGAAGCTAAGTATATGTTGCTTTACATTGATCTATATTAAATGCTGTGTGAGATTGTCTGGTGGCGCTATACATGTCGTGCGCCACCGTCCGCCGTTTGTTTATAAATTTATATGCTGTCCCATACAGCAAAAAATGTGCGTTGCATTGCAGTGCCGGACAGCGAAGGAAGATGACGCACGACTGCGGATGTCATTAATAGTATAGCGTCACCCTAAGAAATAGGTTTTTTAGGATCGGTGCCGCGAAATCTCGGAGTATTTGGTACCGCGTTCCCAGTGCCAAGTAAGGTTCTATATTATGGGTCATCCACGTTTTGGTTTGTCTTCAGACCATTTGAGGACTACGAGGGTAAACTAAACATTATAAAAAGGCGTTTTGGTTTCTCACAACACTCACAGTAGTGTTGGTTTTTTCACATAGTCCCTCGGAAGAGTCTTCGAAAATGTATTTATTTTACAAGTTGTAAATAAGTGACGGAAATATGTGTATGTATTTATTTTGTTTAAATTTCTTTACTTTCTATAAATAGTGTAGCTACTGTCCTGAAATCCTTTCTAGTGACTCAGGAGAAAGTATACTCATGCAGCACACTCTCTGCACTGTACCTAATCTCAGGTTACAGTGCTGTTTGGGATGATCCATTACTCAATAAATTGCAAATATATCATTTGTACTTGGTATTTAGGTTTCAAAAATAAATATAATGTCAGTCCATGTTATGGTTGGCTTGCCTTGCACATAAATTGTCCGACCGTGTTTCAGATACACCAATGTCTCCGTCAAGCGATACTTACTAAAACTACACGTTCGCTAACACAGCCTGGGATAATAGCGGACCATGTATAGTTTCACGGAAACTATGTCCGTTTACCAAAAACGAAGATGTTTGATTTGTCCTTAGACAAGCATAGGAAACACATTACACGCTATTTAATGCACCATCCAGGTTATAAAACAAAAAATTACAAACATTCCTGAGCCTTAATAATTTTTTTCATGTTATTTAGCAAATGTGTAGTTTTTTCATGTCATTTTTGGGGCATTTGAAAAAATGGCAGAGTATTTTGACCGGGTGTTTTTTATATTTTTGACGAAGGTCAGGAATTTCTACAGTTGGGCTACGACATGTTGTCCAGATTCCGTGCCTCCGCCAATTTATTCTTTGCGCAAATATCTGGTCTTTCCGATACCTGGGAAGTTTTATGAACTTTTTCGCGGTAGGACATTCTAAAACCGTCTGGACCTTTTTAGTCAAATTAGCCGCCACTCTGCAAAATTGGCGTCCCGCTTCATTTTCTTTAAATAAGCATACAAATGTGTCTGCCAAACAAGAGCTATTTTAAATCAATGCAAGTTTTATAGCCATAAAATTTACACTGTATTTTAAGGGGTGCTGTTTTTTCAAGCTATTTTTTTCTATCACTTTATTTTAATGGTCTATTTTGTTAGCTAGCTAAGAATTGTGACCTTATTTTTGTAGGGTGCAAGTAAATTAGCTAGGCATTAAAACGACTGGGCATTTATTGACATTGGCATGCGCAGCACAACCTGTATGGGGCAGATAATATAAATTACACCATTGTTATTCGAAACACATGGTGTACATAAACATAATGGTTCGCGAGATCTAAACTTACTTTTAAACTATGCGGACAATTCGGTAAAAACGGGAACTATGTCCGGACGCGGTAGCTAGCTAATTTTGGTGTCCGTACATAGTTATCGCCGTACTGTATTGTGTCCTTGGGAAACTTAAATGGGGCAACATTTTATGTGCAAGCCAAACCAGCGGTAATGTGAGACCGACATACGCTTAATGTCACGTGACTGCTGGACTTATCGGCACTTATAAAGTCAACAAAACAAATTTGAAGTTTTCAAATGCTCCTTTAACGAACTATAATGCGGAATTTAATTTTGAACACGGTTTTCACATATAGTAACTATAAAAATATTAACAACAACCACAGAATGTTATCTTTTAAACTAAAATAAGAAGCTACACAGCCTGAGCGAACAACGCTCATTCACCATCTCGGGTACATTCTGCTAATCCGTTGTTGTCTGTATATACTTTTAGTTAATTTAATAATTAAGAGTTAGTTTTCCAGATGCGATGGCGCTAAATGTCGGATCAGTTGATATCTCGCCTCCACCAAGAAGAAGAACAGTTCAATGTTTCTCACGAAATTGCAAAGGTATGATTTGAACTTGCCATCTACAATTCTAAGACTAATAAACATTGATATCATGAGACTGAAAAATAATCGGTACTGTTCAAGTCTAACAAAACTTTTTTAAACAGCGTTATAGTTTTATTTAAATCTAGTTGACGTTGTTGCCGTGTTGTCTGCAAGTGTCATATGATAAGTTTCCAAGTGTTTGCATACGACTACTGTACCAATCGGTACTTGTCATGTCTAACAGAAGTTTCTTAAACAGCATTATGGTTTCATTTAAATCTTAGTTGGCTTATGTTCCGTAGCGCAACTCATTGTCAAACTAATAGTTTGCAATCAGATTTAAGATTAATTTCCATCGTAAACCTAGATTACATTTTGTGGATTAGTTTAATGTTTAGGTTACCATCATAGGGCTCATAATCGGTCACTTAGTGCAAACCTAGAACTTGTTTATAAGTTAGCAATTTGTGTAATTAGCTGCCAACAACTTATATATTAATCTGGCTACACATAATTGTCCGATGAATGTTGCTGAAGTCAAAATTAAAATATGCTTGAAGCTAAGTATATGTTGCTTTACATTGATCTATATTAAATGCTGTGTGAGATTGTCTGGTGGCGCTATACATGTCGTGCGCCACCGTCCGCCGTTTGTTTATAAATTTATATGCTGTCCCATACAGCAAAAAATGTGCGTTGCATTGCAGTGCCGGACAGCGAAGGAAGATGACGCACGACTGCGGATGTCATTAATAGTATAGCGTCACCCTAAGAATTAGGTTTTTTAGGATCAGTGCCGCTAAATCTCGGAATATTTGGAACCGCGTTCCCAATACCAAGTAAGGTTCTATACTATGGGTCATCCACGTTATACGTTTACGCAGCTGTAAAAAATTGTACCCCCTTTCGCAGCCCCATCTCTATTAATACACACTTTGCTAGTACGATGTTTGGTTTGTCCTCAGATCATTTGAGGACTACGAGGGCAAACTAAACTTTATAAAAGGGCGTTTTAGTTTCTCACAACACTCACAGTAGTGTTAGTTTTTTCACACAGTCCCTCGGAATTGACTTCAAAAATGTATTTAATTTACATGTTGTAAAAATATGTAATGGAAATATGTGTATGTATTTATTTTGTTTAAATTTCTTTACTTCCTATAGAGTGTAGCTACTGTCCCGAAATCCTTTCTAGTGACTCAGACAAGGTATACTCTTGAAGCACACTCTCTGCACTGTACTTAATCTCAGGTTATGCGCCGTTCACAAGAATTTAGTCAACGGTACCACAAAATATGCTATAACCCAGGGATATCACGAGGTCAATTTCAAAACGAGCACGTTATAGCCCTGGGCTATAAGAGATTTCTCTTATAGCCCAGGGCTATCAGGTGTCAGCGCCTTCCTCCAAACTCGTGATAGCCCTGGTCTATCACAAAATTTCACCTTGTACATATTCATAACACACATACGTTTATGTGTGTTATGAAACCTGATACCAACAAACTGCATTTTAGAATTTTAATCCTCTACCCATCGCGATAGCTCTGGACTATGAGGAGTTTTGTGGCAAACCTCAATTTTGGAACATTGAGCGGACTTAGAAAAATTTTCATGCGTTAAGGGTATCTAGAAAATTTTTGAGGCATTAAGTCTGACGTATTCAAAATCAGCAAATATTTGCCTGAAAAAGATTGATATAAAACTTACTCCATATTTATTAATCTCATTCATAATCTTAGCAGTAATTTTTCAAATCTTAGGCTTAGGCTTACGCTAAGCTAGCCCCATTTAGGCTTAGGGTTAGGTTATTTGATCTCTCTCAGCAGTAAAAGGTAGATATAAAATTCTTGAAAAATTTCCATCTTCCTCAAAATTGTGAAAATCGAACGGTGCCACAAAATTTGCAATAGTTAAGGGCTAAAACAAATATTTGTAAATTTTAAGATATGTAACTTGATAGGTTTGTGTGTTGTTTGTGTGTTAATTTGCGTTGTGTTCGTTTGTATTGTGTATGTGTATGTGTTGTAGGTGGCTAAATTTGAAGAAGTTTGTGATAGTTCAGGGCTCTCACGAGTTTCGAGGAAGGGGCTGACACATGATAGCCCTGAGCAATAAGAGATTTCTCTTATAGCCCAAGGCTATCACGAGGTCATTTTGAAAATGACCTTGTGATAGCCTTGGGCTATGGCATATTTTGTGGCACCGTTGACAAAATTATTGCGAACGGCGCATTACAGTGCTGTTTGGGATGATCCATTACTCAATAAAATGCCAATATATAATTTGTACTTCTAGGTTTCAAAAACAAATATAATGTCAGTCCCATGTTATGGTTGGCTAGCCTTGCACATAAATTGTCCGACCGTGTTTCAGATACACCAATGTCTCCGTCAAGCAATACTTACAACAGCTACAACGTCCGCTAAGACAACCTGGGCTAATAGCGGGCCATGTATAGTTTCACGGAAACTATGTCCGCTTACCAAAAACAAAGATGCTACAAGCATAGGAAAAACATTACACGCTATTTAATGCACCATCTAGGTTATAAAGCGCACGCCAAAGTGAAAAAATGTTCATGTTATTAAAAAATTTACAAACATTCCTGAGGCTTAATAATTTTGTCATGTTATTTAGCTAATGTATGGTTTTTTTATGTCATTTTGGGGCATTTGCCAAAAATGGCAGGGTATTTTGTCCGGGTGTTATTTTATATTTTTGACGAAGGTCAGGAATTTCTGTAGCTGGGCTACAAAATGTCGTCCAGATTCTGTACCACCGCCGATGTATTCTTTGCGCAAATATCTGGTCTTTCCCACCAAGGAATACCTGGAACGTTTTATGAACTTTTTCTCGGTAGGACATTCTAAAACCGTCTGGACCTTTTTAGCCAAATTAACCGCCGTCACTCTGCAAAATTGGCGTCTCGCTTCATTTTCTTTAAATAAGCATACAAAAGTATCTGCCAAACAAGTGTTATTTTAAATCAATGAAAGTTTATTGCAACAAAATTTACACTGTGTTTTAAGGGGTGCTGTTTTTTCAAGCTATTTTGTTCTATCACTTTATTTTAATGGTCTATTTTGGTAGCTAGCTAAGAATTGTGACCTTATTTTTGTAGGGTGCAAGTAAATTAGCTAGGCATTAAAACTACTGGACATTTATTGGCATTGGCATGCGCAGTATAACCTGTATGGTGCATATAATATAAATTACACCATTGTTATTCGAAACACATGTGTACATAAACATAATGGTTCGCAAGATCTAAACTTACTTTTAAACTATGCGGACATTTCGTCAAAAACGGAAACTATGTCCGGACGCGGTAGCTAGCTAATTTTGGTGTCCGTACATAGTTATCGCCGTACTGTATTGTGTCCTTGGGAAACTTAAATGGGGCGACATTTTATGTGCAAGCCAAACCAGCGGTAACGTGGGACCTACATACGCTTAATGTCACGTGACTGCTGAACTTATCGGCACTTATGAAGTCCAACAAAACTCATTTGAAGTTTTCAAATGCTCCTTTAACGAACTATAATGCGGAATTTAATTTTGAACACGGTTTCCGCATATATAAAAATATGAACAACAACCACAGAATGTTATCTTTTAAAGTAAAATAAGAAGCTACACAGCCTGATCGAACAACGCTCATTCACCATCTCGGGTACATTCTGCTAATCCGTTGTTGTCTGTATATACTTTTAGTTAATTTAATAATTAAGAGTTAGTTTTCCAGATGCGATGGCGCTAAATGTCGGATCAGTTGATATCTCGCCTCCACCAAGAAGAAGAACAGTTCAATGTTTCTCACGAAAATGCAAAGGTATGATTTGAACTTGCCATCTACAATTCTAAGACTAATAAACCTTGATATCATGAGACTGAAAAATAATCGGTACCGTTCAAGTCTAACAAAACTTTTTTAAACAGCGTCATAGTTTTATTTAAATCTAGTTGACGTTGTTGCCGTAGTGCAATGCATTAGACAAACAAAGGTCGCGCTCAATCTAAAATTAGTTTTCAGTATAAACTTAGACAATATTTCAATGCTAATTCGGGGTACACGTTATATCTGAACCAGCTCAAAACACGTATTGTTTCTGTTACAATAGCAGGTAACATTTAACATTTTCTCTGCTCGTAAATCAGCAGTCGAATTCAAAAACGATGTGACAGGTACCGTTTGTACTGGTAATATCATAATATTCTACATGTTGTCTGCAAGTGTCATATGATAAGTTTGCAAGTGTTTGCATACGACTGCTGTACCAATCGGTACTTGTCATGCCTAACACGAGTTTCTTAAACAGCACTATGGTTTCATTCAAAGCTTAGTTGACGTATGTTCCGTAGCGCAACTCATTGACAAACTTATAGTTTGCAATCAGATTTAAGATTAATTCCCATCGTAAACCTAGATTACATTTTGAGGATTAGTTTAATGTTTAGGTTATCATCATAGGGCTCATAATCGGTCAGTTAGTGCAAACCTAGAACTTGTTTAGTTAGCAATTTGCGTAATTAGCTGCCAACAACTTCTATATTAACCTGGCTACACATAATTGTCCGATGAATGTTGCTGAAGTCAAATAATAAAATATGCTAGAAGCTAAGAGTATGTTGCTTTACATTGATTTATATTAAGTGCTGTGCGAGAGTGTCTACTGTGTTGAATAGCATTTGAGGAATACCGCAGTTACAACTGTACACACGTGCAACTGTGAATGTGCGAACAATGCTTTTATACTTATAACTAACTGGTATGGTGCATTATGCAACCGCTGACGTTTACTGTATTGACGCTGCTAGATTGGCACAGCTTGTTTTGAATTTTTTTAAAGATTTTGACTTAGTTTGCGGTCTCGTATCTGTAGCGCGTGTCTTCAGTAGTAAGAGCCCAAACAATTGAAGTCGCGGACACCTACAGATGTGACGAAATTACTACCGGAAGAAGTACCATATTGCGAAGCTTACCGTTTAGTGCTTCTCTAGCTACAAGACCTATCACCAGCTGGTTTTAGTTGAAAGACTGCCGAGTAACAAATTATGTGACAGTAAAAAATCCACCAGCACTAGTACTGAATATATAAATCTCCCAATAGCGGGTTTGGTGCAGTGTAATTTCGAATAATCATGACAGATAACTTTTTAGAATTGCAAGGTAATATTATAATTTTATGCAATGCTTCCTAGGAACATGGGCTTGTTTTTTTGAAGACAATTGAACCGAACTAAACATATCCCAATCAAACTCTAGCTTCAAAAACTTTTAAACCAAATTTTCTCAGTGATTGCGATTGGGGCAAAGTATTGTCACACGAATCGTACAATTTGGCAAGTTGACTGAGCGCTGGCCGTTTGATGACATCATTAATAGCTTTAAGCATTCCACTACCAGTTGAAACACTATCTTCATTTGTATCTCACACAAGATCAAGAACCGTGAATAGACATCTTTACTCCGATCACTGTCTGTAATTTGTTGACGCGCCTCTGCATCGTTTGCATACTATTCGCAAAGGTTCATGTTCGCAGCATTGAACAACAACTTAGCGTCATTGTAAATGCAATTGCTTCAGTTCCAGTAATCATGTTGTCGGCGTATATGTTGCCTTTAATATCGTTTGCCATGGGTAATTTTGACTCTCTGATATGATGCTGAATCGGTTAACAAGCTTTGCTGTCTTTGAGCAAAAGAAAACATGTAACGTTACAGGCTTAATGCCGCTGACAATGACTAGTCGTTGAGACCAAAGCGAACCAAAAGTCCACATAGAGCGGCTGAAAATATGGGTTCTCAATAAACTGATTCATTGAGGCTAGGCGATTCTTTGTTAAACTTAACTGACGCTTCGTACACAATCCGGACCGTGGTCGTGGCCTTTGGTGGGATAAAGCGCAATGTTGAGGAATGTAGTGAAAATTCTCCACATAATGGGTCATCCGCGTTGAAATGCACGCAGATTTCTAAAAAATGTGCCTTCCTTTTGGGTGCCTGCGTTGTCCCTACCCATTCTCTTTATACACTGTCTGAGATGTCAATATGTCATTGTCTCAAATTTTAGACAATGAATATGCTCTAGCTTAATATGCGTTTTCTTGCCAAATGGGTGAAAATATGAGGCCTATGCATAGATCACAGGAGATTGTTTTAGTGGGACTGCTATAAAGTAAGCTTAAAAGTTTGGACAGCTTTTGCTTATACTTAAGCTTAGCTTATTTATAGGGTTTAATTCAACTATCTTAGAATATCAAAACATTACTAAAAATGCGGTAAAAGCTGCGAAATTTTATAGCATTTAAATTACTCTCCTCCTATTGGAAATGGAAGATCCGCGACATGCAGACCAATGCTTTTTAAACAAATGACAAATTTCATTGACTTGCCCACTGAAAACAAAATTCGTACGGACTGCTATGGTTAAAGTTAGACATTGAAATAAAAATTGGTGGAGTAAAATATTTCTTAATGTCTTAATATGGTCATTGCTTTAAATTTTTGCATAAGTCAGAATTTAATCGTTTTCAGCCGACTCAGCAGAAACCGTAACGCAGAAAACATTAGTAAATTCAACGGCGGAAGTTTCGCAGAGTACAATGGTAAAAGAAGTGAATGATAGTAGCAATTCTACAATGTTGCCGATGCCTGGTAATTCAAACCAATAAAATATATAGGTCGCCATACATGTAGCGAAGCAAGCAACGATTACTGGTTAACGGAACACTTTAAACAAATATGTATTACTCTACACAGTTAATTTAAGTTTCAATTTGCGTATCACAGCGATTTAAGAATGCAAAGCGGTAAATGGGTGAGGAACGGTTGAAAAGATATAAAAATTATTCAGCCTACAGGAATGACCACAATTGAGGCAATGATTCGTAATAGCAGATTTGTCTTCCAGACGACTCAGTAGTATTAAAAGTACAGTTTGAAATTGGCTAGCGCACGCAGATACGTTTTAAAAATTGTCGACTGGTTGAGCCAATAACGTCAAACTAACAGTTGTAACAGGCGTACTTGTAAACAATAAATGCGCGTAGTAGCAAAGGTATATTATCCTTAATTTTAAAGGAATTTTTAATTGATTACAAACCACAATCCTAAGTTGAATGTTGTAGCCTTGCGTTAAAACTGGTGGCGGTGGTGGTGGTGTTTCTAAAAAAAGTGAAAAACACGAAAGCACTGTCATAGAAACAGAATGTCTTGAATAGCTACAACAAATAGGCAATTATAAATGCCAAATTATAGCTAATTATATTCGTTCATTTTCTGTACAAAGAGCCACTCTATAACGATATGGTAGCTAGCTAATATTCTTTCCAGATATAGCTGTCGCGATACTGTATTGTGTCCACGAATAACAGTAATAGGGTGGACACATTGTGTACAAGCCGTACCAATCGTTACGTGTGATAAACAAAATTATGAAACCTGATATATTTAGCAAACGATTCTGTGAATGAAAGTGAATTGTTGTTCATATTAAGCCACAAATTTCTAAACGTCTTATCAATTACGCATACAGGAAAATTATTGGTCTTTAAAAACGTCGTAAACCTTTAACCTCTAGGTTTGTAATTTAATTGTTCCAGGAGATTGCAAAACAACGAAATAGCAAACATGAAATTAAACTCCATTCATACTTCACTAACATAAATGAATCATAATTGAGAATTTGGTTTGATTGGATGGTTTTCCGAAATATTCAGCTAGATACTGAGCCTTCCATTTAATTTTCAGTTATTCTAATGGACAAAAAATGAAAAGGCTTTGTCAAATTCAGCAGTAAACTAAATATTGTGGTGGATTGAGTTTAGGCAATTTTTGAATTTAGCTAACTTGTCATGTGTTTCAAAGGTTAGAAAGGTATCATCCACGTAGCGTCAATAAATTTACGTTTAAATTTCTCAGGGCAGTTGCCAAGTGCTGAGTTTTTAAACGCCACCATAAAGACATTAGTCAAACTAGGGCCAAGAGGCGAATTTTATGTTTGCTATTTTGTTGCTTTGCAATTAATGTATCAACCTGAGCTTCAATTTCTAGCACGTCTTTTCAGGACTAATAATTTTCTTATCTCTGTAATTAATAAGGCGTTAAAAATGTTATTTCGTCTAAATTGAGCTTTAGGGCTGCAACAGATGACACCAAGTGTCTTAATTTGAACAACAATTCACTTTTATTTACTGAATCGTTTACTAAATAAAGCAGTTTTCATAACTATCACGGAATATACACATTTAACAATGCCGAACAAAAAACTCAAGCTCCCTGCACAAGCGATGCAAATTCAGGCAAATGACCAGAGTCTGAACCAAGAACAACCGTAGAACGCATTTCAGAACCAGGAACTATACAATTCTTAACGTTTAAGTTTCCTTCTTTAGGATTCCACGTAGGATACTTGAAAAAGAAATTGCAAAACTTTTTCACAGTTTCGTGGACCTTAGTTCAAGTTATGTTACTGGTTTGCAATCATGCTAAGGTTAAAAAATTCTTTAAAATTAAGAATGATATTCCTTTGCTGTTACGTGCATTTGTTGTTTAAAATGCGTCTGTTCCAACTGTCAGTTGGACTATATTGGCTCAACCAATCGCCAATTTTTAAACGTATCTGCGAGCACCAGCAAATATCGGACTATACTGTCAAAACAACTGAGACATGCTATTTCGCATTATTGCTTCAATTGTGATCATTCCTGTAATGTTGATGATTTGTCTATCATTTCTCCCGTTCCTCGCAAGAGTACCGTCGCTAGATTGAATTTTGCGCTTCACATTCTTGAAACCTAAATTGAAAGTGAACAGCATTGCCTGTTTGTTTAAAGTGTTTCTTTAATTAACCAGTAAATCGTTGTTTGTTTCGTTACATGTATGGCGACGTAGTTAGTTAAACACACATATACATTCATATATAATAGGTGTATTTCTGTTTTAAAACAAGTTTGGAATCAACTTTCTAGCGACAAAATCTGTAGGCAATTCCAAAACTAGCATTTGCGACACTATCCGAAATATGTTAGTTGTGTTTGTTTTTAAGCAATTGTAATCTGAATATCCGGTACCGCTGTCAATTTCATCAAAAATCCTGGTCAGATTTCGTTACAGAAATATCGGAAATTGTGCTATTTTTACCCACATAATTACTTGTAAATAACTTATTTTTTCTTACAAATATGCAATTATTGTTCGGTTTCAAAAAATGAGACGAAATCCATTCAAAATTTTTAAAATTTTGGGTACAACCGTTAAGTTTTCTTAAAATTTGTTTAAAACCTCTGGTGGACATTGGCACGCTTTAAAACGTAATCGGAGCAAACGTAACGTTTCTTTGAGATTGTTAGCTTCTGTGATCACTTCTCGGTTCCATTTGGTTCCATTTACGCTGTTTTACTCTTTGTTTACACCATGATTATTATACAATCGTAAAAACACGCAAAAACAAAATGTACTGTTCAATGTCAAAAATTAAGATGTTTTGCTGCTAATTTTCTATCTATTTTAGATTTTGCAAAAACCGAAAAAACCCGAACTTTACAACAAATGGGTTTTGTGGTTCAAAGTTAAAAACACACTCAATTGACAGTGTATGTAAAACGAGAATGTTCTTATAAAAACTTTTATGTTCTATATACGCATACTTCGGTTAAACAAAACTAAACACAGTACATTAATCCTAATTTTCAGATGTAAGAAGGCGCAAACGCAACTTTGGCAGCAATTCGACAGCAAACCAACTGACAGTATATTCAACATCAAACACCGTTTCATGTTCAACCAGATTTGGAATCAGCTATAAACATCTTTGGCGATATTATTTAGCTTATATTGAGCAGCTTTTGTCTAGTCGCAGACGACAAAATGTCGAAACAGACAATTTTACGCAATATTCCATCAACGCCAGATACAATTCGGACGAGTTCATTCGAGAATGTATCATTGATGGCAAACATATTTTTCATTGCGTTGATTTTGTCAAACCGGTATACGACGCAACTTATGGAAAATGTTTTATTATCCAAAAACCTACAACGGTTCAAACAATGTCCAAATTTGCACATCATGAAATAACTTTGCTGCTTGATATATGGACGAACCTATACTCCGAAATGGAAAACCAAATTGTCGATGGAGTAGTCATGAAAATTGGTATGCGCAAAATATGAGGGCTTCTATTGAAATCAATATACCAATATTTGTTTTTGTTATCGTCATTGTTTTTATCAACGTAGTAAGACAAGGCTTTAATTCAGTTGTTGTCGCTAACACCTTACATCAACGAATGCTGGAAAATGTTTATTATATTTTTAGGTCCCCTGACGTTATTCAATATGAGAAAACATCTTTTTCTTGAGTTACGATGGCTTCCAAGTAGGGCAAAAACAACAACCATTGTTGTCCAATTTTTCTACCTCTTATGGTGACGCTATGCTTATCGCGCGACGCCGTCCATCACCGGCCCACACAGTGCGCTACTGTCAGAGGTGTAATTGGGTAAACAATTTTTACCCGCACTGCCGTTTTACCGGTAGAAACATATATTTTTTACCTCGTGGATATATACGCGCAAAATTCTTTTATCTACTACTGCCCGCCTTTACCTGCCCTCATTTTTTCTTCTGTGTTCAATAAAATTGTGTAATTTTACAGTATACAGAATTAAGTCACTCGATTTACGTTACAAAATACTATTAGTAACTTTGAAAACAAACCATTCAGTAAAAAATGTAACACTGGATAATATTGCACATTACACTTATCGCCGGTAAAACTAGGTTGTTTGCCGAAGGTTGATCACCATCAGTAGATCAAAACGTTCTTGTTTGTGCGAAATCGTTGTAGTTAATAAGATTATAGGCGTAATTTGTCTTTAAATTACATCCATAGAACTTGTGAACATTTATTTTTGAAACCAAAGAAAAATACAACCTCTATAGAAACAGCGGAGAATGTCTGCAAATGCTATATGATTTTCTGTAGTCCAAAGATTTTTGTTAAAAATGTATGTGAAAAGCATTCCCGCGTGCATGCGCATAATTCAGCCAGAATCATAATCCTTAGAACCTGTTTTATTTGCGAGCACTACCAGCTACTTAAAGTACGGATAATGGATCTTGAAAACCTGAAATAACTGACTGGTGGCAAATAGACATTAATTTTTAGGCAATGTTGCTGATCCGTATTCGTCAAATGGCGACGTTCTTCTGCGTCCAGGCACGTTTGCAAACGTAAATCTAAGACGTACAGTTGTTCAATTATCAAACACAACTCGCGTAACCGGAGGTATTTCAACGCAGCAATGTAGCGCAAACACGAAGAGCTATACGCTGCTGAACGTTTCGTCTTACTCACATAGCGCTTGCATTTTTGATTGCAGTCAACAGGCACTCCATGAGTTGTGTGGATGTATCATTGCAACCGACGATTCCTTTCTGAAGTTCGTTACTGGGAAAACTCGTCCTGATTTCTGCAATGCCACTCATCATCAAGAATGCACGCTGAGTGTTAGCAACGAAGCGAGGAAAGCTAAGTTGCTATCATACGGGCAAACATACAAGCACTCAAACGAGACTTGGCAAAAGTCAATCAACAGGTTGCAAAAGTGCATCAACAGCTGTAATGTACCATGCGAGATTACAGAATACTCGATCACAAACAGCGAAATCGACATTGCTGCGAGTGACAGCTATTGCGTTCATGTAGGTGGCCGTGTGTTTTACAGAAGGTGTCAATACTACGTTCTCTGATATTCTGTAAAGATTACAGCAGGATAAACTTAGTGTAGTTATCGTACAGCAATCTTTTAGTTAATAGCTACAAATTTTTGCTGGGAAAACGGGAAAATGGGACAGCCTTGTTTCGAGCAAATAAGAAAACGGGACAGCTACAAATTATCGCTGGGAAAACGGGATAGCTACATGTTTTTTTTGTTGGGAAAACGGGGAAAAGCAACAGGCCTGTTTCGGGTAAACGGGACGACGGGACATTTAAAAAAATTTTGCTGGAAAATGCGAAAATGAGACGGGCTTATTTAGAGCAAATGGAAAAACGGGATAATGACAAATTTGAGCTGGAAAACAGAAATAGTTCGGACAAATAGGAAAACGTGACACCTGCAAATTTTCTCTGGAAAAACGGGCCATCAGTTTCTGTAATCTACATTTTTGCAAATGAATAACGTATAGTGTTTGCCAAATCGAAATACAAGGGTCAGCAATTGTTAATCGATGTTCATTTTTTACAATTAACTTACGCAAAGAAGTTTTGAAAATTTAAATTATGAAGAAATTAACTTGTTCTATATAAAGCATAAGTTAATTTTCTTCATGTTGAAGAACCGCATTAGTCGCTGAAGAACGTAATAGGCAGGGCATGAAATTACAAATTTAGCCAGAATCAGAACATCGTTACCAAAATTACTTGGAACTGGAAAAAGTTCGCTACGAATGTAATACAAATAAGATCCACTTACATGATCAAACCAAGAATCGATTGAAAGAAATGGCAGATCGAGCGTTGTGGACAAGGCTAACACAAGACATCAGTTATCATCGAAAATGTGATGAATCAATCGCAAGGAACAACTTTATTATCGTTCGCGTGACGTCAACAAAGGGCCGCTATCAACATATAGAACAACGATTGGCAATTACCTTCAATACTCTAATATCAAACTTGGGTAAGTCTTGCGCGTATTTCTGAGCGTTTTTAATAATGCGCGTAATCCTGAAATAATTTTGGTCCATTGAACATGCAAAATTTATATGCTCAGCACTGAACAAATTGAGTTGTTGCATTTTATGGAATGTAGAAACGTGATCTTCCGAATCAATGTGAAACTTTAATACGTTCAATATCCTTTTTATTTTCATAACCAACTAAAATAATATATTGGGCAAAATTTGTTAAATATTATGAAGTTATCAATGACTATTGCATGCGGAACGAACTATTTGTGTGTCCAAACTTTCGAGCGAATTCAACCACACTGTATACTAGTAGATTAAACTGTCTAAACCGGGGCTTGCAAGTACATAATTTATAGATACCCTAAACCATATAAAGGTTTGAAGTTAACTTTGGTTCCTATTTGTTCTTGGTCCAATGTAACAAAAACAAATGCACAGGCGCTTATTTCGCCTCCATTTGCTGACTGCGTTACTGGAACATATTTGCACTCAAAAACTAGGAACTGAATGTGTGCTTGGGTCAGTTCCTCATTACCGTTGCCTTGATAGATATAAACTGTACGCCTAAGAAGCGTCTTGAAAACCTCCAACTTAATGCAAAACTACAAAACACATGTAAAATTTTGACTTCACTTCGAATTCGGCTTAAGTCAACTTGTGTTTTAGGTATATTCCTTGTTCTCACTTACTGTTCAATGTGTTTATTTTATTTGGTGTAGCTGGATATGTCAAATTTTTAGGTGGCCAATTTGGGCTTTGGTTAGGCGCAAGCATGTTCTCTGTCACTCAGCTGTTCGCATTCATTGCTCGAACAATGATGTCCAAATGTCGAAATTCGTAAATCATATTATTCACCCGTGGGTGTTGAGTTTAGTTGTAGTTATCCTTACGTGTAAGCATGGAATAACGGTATATGTATTGTCTGTAATGCGAAAGCGTTTGTGTTTTAGCTAATTGGTTAGGTAAATGGAAAAATGAAAGTTGATTTTGTATTTTTAGCCCGAGAGTTAAATTTGAAAGTATTCTGCACAGCAATTTAGTATGCGCCGGGTTATTTTTAGCAATAATATTGAAACAACTTTGCGCGGTGCACATTGTCCCTGTAATTTGAAATGATTTCACATTTCATGCCGCAGCGGCATCGGGTCATGTGCACATCGTGAGAATCGGCGGCTAGTGCCAACGCTTAGGGCCTGATGTTCTTAGTTGGATTTTCATGCGTATGAATCACATTCTACAATTACTGTTTTTTGTCTCACATGTAAACTTGATATGTATGACTTGATGCGTAATATACGTACATAAATAAACAATGCATGCATACCCACAGAGATGAGTGACGCGTTTAAGTTTCACTTACGCTCTAGTTAATGTTTGTTACCCTAGGGCAACGCATTGACAAACAAACAAAGTGGTTTGTGGTCAGATTTAAGATTAGTTTTCAGCATATATTTCGACTATGTTCTGAGGCATAATTGCAATGTGCCCAATTAACTGCCAACAACTTCCATATTAATCTGGCAAAGGCATATTTGTCTGATGAAATATGGAGGAGCTCACGCTAATTTATATTAAGTGCAGCTACAAGAGCGCATTCTTTGTTGAATAGTAATACCTGAAGATTACCACAGTTAAACTGCGCAAGCGTGCACCTATGAACGGCTGAATAATGTTTCTAACTTCATAGTTAACTGGTGTTGTACCTGACGCAATGACTGACATTGAGTCTCTAATTTCTTCATGCTGGTAGAGTTTTACAGTGCGTATGGAATTTTTTTGAAACTTTTATCTTAATGGTGTGACTAGCGCACATTGCTGTCAGTACTAAGAACCAAGCAATCGAAGTGCCGCCCAGCTACAGATCTGGCAAAATTACTACCGCAAGAAGTAACGCATTGTGGAGTTTAGCATTTAGTTCTTAACAACTTTTATATTAATCTGATCAATATATGTTCGGTTGATGCAATATGTCAAATTTACAATAAGCTTTAAGATAAGAGTATGTAGCTTGCTTTGGTTTAGATTAAGTGCAGCTACCAGAGTGCATGTTTCGATAAATAATACCTGTTTAATATCACAGTTAAACTGCACAAACGTGCACCTGTGACCGCGCGAATAATGCTTTTAACTTCACAGTGACCTTTTATGATACCTGATGCTGAGTATAATTTCTTCTGCAATTTTAAAACTGCAAGAATTTATGGGGTAATTAAACAATTTGTTACGATTGTACGTTTTGAAAAATATTGTCCAATCCGGGCTACGTTCAAATTTAATGTATCAATTTTTGTATGCGTACTGTTTCTTAAAATTATATCAATTCCAGACTACGTATAACAAAATTGGTCCAATTATTATATACGTGTACGACTACAAAAATCCGTTCCTGGTAATTAAATGTTAAAAAGTTTTATAAAACAGCTCTTGAAATTGCAAATTCTAAATTGTTTCAATTTTTGCTTTCTTTGTTCGAAGTATCAGTCAGCCTGCAGAGAGAATTTAATCAAGCAAATTACCGTATCCCAGTAGACAGTCACTTAGTAATCACGTTTTGCTCTTACGTATTTTAAATGTACTGTAGCAATTTGCGTTAAAAAATTTAATTCATTTGACCTATCGACTGACTTGCTCCGATAGCGAATTGAAAACGGTTGCATCTAAAGGGCGAACTCAAATTATTGTGGACATTGCATAAATAAATTAAATCAGGACCAAACCCGCAGAAACGAAAATCTTGAATAGGCGTTTAACCAATTTCATATTATTCCTTCGACAATCAGAGTTTTCTACAACCTGAGCCTAAACAACATCATATAAAGCTAAAACTTTCGCTAAAGCAAGTTTTGAAAACACGATATGACAGAAAGCCAACCTCAAAACGATTAGCTAGTAATCGTTATACTCAGACCACTAAAATTTAAACAACACTTTGATTAAATTAAATTTTGTAAAATTTGTTATCATTTTCACTTCCAAAGCTTGTATACGCAGAGTTTGTAATCAGCGATTCTTCGATTTCCAAACAACTTTCAGAGAGCTATAACAGTTTCAATGGTCCACCATACATTCAAAGAACATACTGTCGCTGTAAAACAAACGTTTATCAAAAGTATTGCGGTAAATTCTACCAATATCAGCCGCATACACCCTCAATTTACCCTTTCAAATTAAAACGTCAAAATTTCGATTTACAACTATTTTTGTAAATAACGCCCTCGGCCAGAAGAGTAGGGCAGAAACTGGGCTAAGCCCAAAAACACATACACTAAGTTTGATTTAGCTCTGCTTATTTCTTTCAACAACCAGTGATCTCCCCTCGCGCTCCTAAATCAAAATTTTGAAATCACCAGCATTAATGCCTGGGGCATACTACACCTAATAGTCACACAACAGCATTCCCCAGGTATGCACCCCCCCCCCTACGGCTCCAAAAACTTATAAGCTGGCAGTTTGCGACTCAACGCACTAAAATCCAAATTCCGTCGGGATTCGAGAAATATTTCAAGTTATGCGGATTTGTGGATCCAGTGTTATCCTTGCAATTTGAACATATATTTATTATTTGCGGTTTTCATCAGTGTTTAGCCGAACATTATTTTCTGTTTTCCGTAAAAGTGGGAGTCCGTTTAATCCTATTTGTATGCGCAGTCAGGAATGCATTGCAGTAACATACTACCAGTTTACAAACTAAGAAAAAAATTTAATAACTTTGCAAACTGAGTTTAAATTATATTACAACATTTAAATAATATTTTATTGTAAAATTTTACACCATTTTAGAAAAAATTTCAATTACAATTTTAAAACTGTAATAATTAAGCATGTAATTAAACAATTGTTACAATTTACGTTTTGAAAATTTTTTCATTCCAGGCTACGTTATAACTAATGTATTTCCATTCCTGACCACACACGTCTTTATTGAAATCTATCGCAGATTACGTTGACATTACCTATAACTGTACTCCTTAGTATATGCTAAGTAATTACTTAACCATTTTGTAGTTTTTAAAAGCATACTTAAGTTAGGTAAATACTTAAGTAGCTGAGTTAATTTGGTATATTACACATTAACAGTTCATGAATACTAACCTTGGTCTAAATGAAATTGTAGACTCATGGTGCTTTCTTAAAATAAAGCAAAACTATTAATTTCTTGTTATGTATGAGAATGGCTCACATTTGTGGTTTATTTATTGTCACTTAACACGTTAAGTATTTACTTAAGTAAGTAAGGTTTTAAAAACCCAACCATTATTCATTTCCCGTTTCCATTTCTGTTCTTTTGATAACAATTATTTTCTGATTCCGTTATTTTTATACACCATGGTTTCCAATAAATGAATTCCGATAATTCTTCTAACAGCATTTGATTTTATGTCCGGTGATCGCTTCCCATACAAAAACCATAATTTGCATAACAGTGAACATACTTGCGCCGATCCACAATCCCAACTGTCCACCTGTAACATAAATAATAATTGGATTTTACAAATTCAGAGAGCTTAATTTACAATTTGTGCTTTATGTTGCTATTAAACGTTTGAAATATTGCAATCACGCAGCAGTTTTAGTACATCGAAAGACTACAATGGCAGTAAATACTGTTTAAACAACCGACTGGTAGCCACAAAGTCTGTATGTTACTTTGAAATGCCTACTATATTTCCACCAGACTCATATTGAGTAATCTTTAGCTTCAGACTGTTTCATGCTTATGCTTACATGTTGACCTATGCAGTGTGGCTATGTCGTTTTTCTAACCAAACACTTTCGCAGTAAGTAAATCTTAAACATTACCTAAATGTGCAATAAACGTGTTCAGCGTCATAGCTTCTTGCTGCTGCACAAAATGCACGTTTAAATCGTTGAACGCAATATCTAATATAATATAGTTGCTTTTTAAAATTGTCATGTCACATTCACTGGAGTTATTAGCTATGTAATTCTTGGACAAATTAGTTTTCTGTTTAGCTAAGTGGTCGCATAATGATGCCGATGCAGGAAAATTAACTGACGATAAACTTGGGGTGTATTCAAGTTCGGTGCACGGCGCTAGGCATGAATTCCAGCATTCATCAAGCTCGTACGCGACCTGTGCGAACTCGCTGGAATCAACTTGTGTTGAAGTTTTCTCGCTATCTTTGTAGCTGTTTGAATTTTGAGACAATATTGTCTTAAATGCATTGACACAATCTTTGTGACGAGTTTTCGAACACGCGTCTAAGTAGCGGTATTGCGGTTTTACAAATGACGGATCGTATGTTGAAGTACAGTTGCAAGCACGGTACAATGCAGCTAACGAACAATCAGCGCCACAAGCATTTTTGGTGTACGACGATAACCGGAGTACTTTATACGGTTTAGTGATACCGTTGCATTTGTAGGCTGGACCTCGTTGAATTAGCTGGCCGCGGCTTACGTTCACAAGTCGCAATTCGTTCGCTGTCAGCCCGATTTTGGTATGATGTCCTGGTCGCAGCAGTAGAACATTATGCTTGGATGTTGGATCGATTGGATCTTCTGAAATTGGTTGCGCTATTTAATTGTTACTTAGTCATTCATTCAAATTGACTACGTTTACAGCGCCAATTAATACAAAGTGCATTACTAGATAAACGATCTAATCTTGCACCAACACTATAAATTCCAGTGAGTTGATATTAACTCAGAATGAGTTGAATCCATTCAGAAGCCTGACCTCTAAATTAAGACTTCTGAATTGATTGAACTTAATTCTGAGTTGATTAATCAATTCACCCGGAATGAAATCAGCCTAGACCCAGTTGATGTTCTCTGTTATTAAAGTCAGAAATAAACCAGAAATGACTAACTCGCTCTTTGAGTTGATTAATAAAATCATCGAAATTTACAGTGAAGGAAAATGACGCGTAACCATGGAGGGTATCGACAATCCATCTCTCTCGTGAGGGTTGTTCAGTTGACTTCGCTACTGTTTCAGCTCTTGTGACACATGAGACCCCTTCTTGGACATTTTTATTGAACGTAACTCATTCGAACCAATCCAATGTGTTAAATTTCAATCATGCAAACAAACTAGTAATACCTATTTTCAACCGTACACCGTTAAGTAAAATGGGTCGCTTCGAGCGTCGATCTGGATACAGTTGCGTCCAAACATCAAGAATTAAAGTTAAACCAGAACCAGGTTTGGTTTGCGTCATGAGATTTGGTCGCTTATTTGGTGCAATGATAGAACAGTTTCCATTTTCGGATCATAAACCTGAAAAATCATCTCTTGACAAATCTCGTTCGGCAATAGCTGTCCGTTAAAGCCACACGCTTTAATGAACAAGTTAGCATCATAGCCAAGTTTCTCAAAATATCTTGCCACAGTTTCAGTGTTCATTTGCATCGGGATCGTAGTTGGCTGCGCGATACGATCCGTCCATTTATTGTCATCTGAAAATATAAGCAGGAAGCCGGAAGCTTGTCGTAAAAGTCAATCAGTATAGCCATCTGAGCGTGAACGGTTGTGCATATTAAATAATATATATATTTGGACATTCGTAAATGTGCTCAAATGTTTTCCTGCAAGAATGTTTTCAATTTCATCAAAACTACTACTTCAAGCCGGAGTTTCAAATCTGAGATGATCTGAGATGTAGCATGGCAACGTTTCACCATCACTGCTCTACTGTATGAGCTTGATGTATTCTTACGTCCTGTGTTCGAGTAATTTTATACAAGGAAGACGCGTAATAATTGTTACACAATGAAACACTGATGTTAACGCATTTACTGTCAGAACTTTAATTTAAGGCAAAATTTTAAGTTTAAACCACCACACCACGAAGTAGGTAAGTAAGATTAACTACAACCAAACAAGAGAACCAAATGTTACGTTTGTGACAAAATGAGTTAATTGAACCACAGTAACGTATAGGTCCACATGGAAATCAAAGCTGAATATAGCTTGATCAATACAGCTCAATTTTGAGATTTCAGTAGTAAAAATTATATTTTCAACCGTCGCATATTAACAGGATGTAACCGGAAGTGAAAAATACCGAAAACAGAGGTCAATTATTTTACCGGAACCGGAAACAGACCTCCAGTTGAACACTGCTTCAAAACCTCGAAACAAACCCAAGACGTCTCTAATCATTGTCGTAGCCATTCCATTATCGACCATTTCTTCTTGACTTCGGCTATTCGACTGTGGTACAGCCAAATCAATTGCGTTGCCATGATACTCGTAAATCATTTGTTCAATTTCCGCCCAGCTGTACTCTGCTGTATGCCTTCTACCACTGCCTCTATCATCCGAATTTTCGCTGATTTTACTTGTATTCACAAAATTCGTCGGACAAACATAAAGTGTTGGCAGCATTTTTCCAGATTGTTGTTCAAGACCAAATGACGTCACCACAGGATCGTTGACGTATTCGTCGACGGCGATGATGATATTAACCACCAGTGCAACAGTTGCAATAAACAACAAAATGCCCCATAGAAGTCGAACTAAAACACTTTGAGTGTTTTGCATTTGATGAAGACCGTGTACATCAATTGCTCCGACGAATCTTGACCACACACTGGGGCTATTGATCGCTTCATTCTGGATTTGCTTCTCTGGGGAAGATTGGATTTTTGGATTTGCATTTTCGGACACATTTATTGTGGAAACATTATTATTAATGTTGGTTTTATTCGTTACTACTGTCATTCTGCAAAATCTTAGTTTTTTAAACTGTATCTCAGCGATTTGCCTTCTTCTGATTAGAAAATTCAGGCTTTTTAAATAAAAATTTTTGTGATATGGACCAAAATATGCGATAGTTGTTGGATTTTAGTGTTCAATGTTGATAGATAGTAGCAGGGTCCATCGGAATTCCGATTCCGGCTAAAATTGACAAATGTTAATTCCAATTCCGATTCCGGCTGACTGCTGTTCCGATGTCGGAATACTGGTTTGTCGGTGATGAGTTTTTAAGATGTTGTTTCGTTTTGTTTCGTTCATTTGCAATTATTCTGTTGGGATTTTTCTTAGTAAATGTTCCGAGTTGTTACTTGTATTCCGTCAGCTATATAAACAATTTTTACTGAAACTGTGAACTGTAACGGAAACAGGCATACTGCAACAAAAGTTAAAAATCATACACCTTTAACATTTTGATAGAATTACTAACACTTGATTCCGATTCCCATTTTGATTCGGGTTCCGACAGAAAGTTTGATTCCGACTCCGATTCCGCTTCCGACAAAATCTAGTTCAGGTGGGAACCCTGGGTAATAATTATACTGTAGATTAGTGAAATCTCATCAATTGGTAATATGTTTCAACGGGTTACGGTTGGGACTGTTGGCACGTACCGAGAGGAGAAGTCGCGAGGGGGCCATCTGCTCAATCAATCGGAATCGGTACGGGCGTCATAATTTAAATTGGATAACAAACATACGTGCGGCTTTTGGCTCTCACCGCGATGAGAAGTCGGGACTGGAGCATTTGCTCAACCAATCGGAATCAGGACGTGCGTCATAATTTAAATTAGATAACAAAAATACGTCTGCCTTCTGGCTCGCTTCGCTCATTTCACGAGATTGTTCACTGTTTCATATTCGAACAATTTTGCCTGCGACACTGTTCAAAGGAAAACGTCCAAGTCAAATTCCCTGATCAGCACAAAGCTAAAGATAATAATATAATTCTATGTAAAGCTTCCTTGACAGATACACAATGTATATAGCTTCTTCACTAGTTTAAAGAGCGCATTTACAGAGTGATTTAATACTGAAACAGTGTATAGCTTCCTGCTCGCATCAGCCACGAATTCTTCAAAACTTAGCTAAATTATCGCTTCGAGCCTTCGCACGCTCTGTTTTCACTCTTAGTACCCAGAAATATTTCAGAGACTAAAAATACGCCGGCAAGTTAAGACTGGAAAAGTTTAATTTGTCAAACTTTAGGTACGATTTTAAGTTTAATCGAAGCAAACTTTAAATTTGGTAAAAACATTATTTAACCAAAAATCTCATTCGCTTTCAAGATTTTTAGTATAACTTAAAGTCTGGTTACCGTTTCGATTCATCAGGTTAAAGTTTCGCAGACGAACGGTTTGGTAAGAAAATGATTAAAAGCTCCGGCATTATATAATATCGAATGAGTGAGGCAAAATTAAAATCAAAACAATATGTCATCAGTTTATTTTTATTTAAAAGCCGGCATCGTAAAGATTTGCAATATATCGCTGATCTTGGCAGCGCTGTGTCTAATTTGTGAGTGGTTTGCTCAAAGTTAATGTAAAGTTAGGGCCTTAATGACAGAGCGTCAAATAATTTCCGATGCATACGACTGCGTGTAATATCTCACTGGCAAAGTGAGCTGAACGATTCAAATTCGCTTTACTCATTTTAGGGTATGTCATCCGGTCTGCCCCAGTTATAGATGCGTAAACCAGCAACTGTCCTCGTTTTAAAAATTCTAAGGTTTGCCCAAGAACGAGCCCATGTGGAGGTCAGAGGCGAAACGTTTTTCTATGGGACTGCAATAGAGTAAGCGTAAACCTTAGACTAATTTTTTGCTTGGCTTAGGCTTAGGCTTAGGCTTAGGCTTAGAAATATGCTTATAATACTGTTCCGCCCCTGTTCTTTACATTGGTCCAAAAACGTTCAAAGTAAAGCAGGAATCGGCCATAAAATGTTAGGCGAAGACTATGTTTATGCTTAGACATTTCTTATAAAATGTAATTTTCTTTACTCCTACATGTATCATTCTTTTAAAATACATTTACATTTTTTCAGAAATAAATTTGACTGATACCAGCGTGCCACTGGAATGTGTGCTTCCGACACCAGCTCTGACTCGGAACGATATCTCGCAAGATGATGTAACAACTTCGGTAGAAACGAATGCCGGTCAGTTTCACAGTTTGTTCGAGAGGCTTGAAAACAAATATTTAGTAACATTTTACAAATTATTGTCAAAATTAATGTATATACATCGTTTTTTATTAACTGTCAAATTTTGCTTCACCTCCGTCCACATTTTGGCGTTGGAAAAATCGATTGTTGTCCTACTCCGGTTCAGGTATTTGTTACTCGGCTGCGCTATATGTATTTGCTTCCTTTGTCATTCTGCATTTAGCAAAAATTACACTAAGCACAATGATACAAACGGGTAGTAAAAAAATAGTGGAAATAGATAGTGATCAAAATAACGGAAACGGAAACCAAATATTGAAGTGGAAACGTTTCAGCATGTCCTATTTTTCGGCCAACACAATTGCGGCACGCAAATATTTACCGGGTTTTCTAAAAATAAAACTAAAAATAGCGAATAGACCGAAAGGTTTTAAGATTTTGCATGAATTTCGTAATTTTATTCCATATCGAACAGTTGCAGCATATCTGTGATACAAAATTGCGAGATATACATGATTTAAAACTTAATTTAAGCATAAATGTAGCTTAATTTCCGGTATTTCTATATAACGAAAACGGACACGGAATGTTAGATTATCTGGTTACACCTTGCTTACCCCCATACATAACGTAGGTTTCATACACTATTGTGAAACATGCATTAAATGGCTATAAAGTTTTGAATTAATAGAGAACTATAATTCAAGTTAAGAAACGAGTTAAATCTTATCGCTGTTGCTAGATCTCGAGCATAACCCTCAGAGTGGTAATCGTAAACGTCTCTCATCCATACGTCCTGTTTAGCTTGAAAATAAATGCCCGGTTAAATAAAAAACATTCATTCAAGAAAGTGATATATGAGCTCAATGGCAATTCTCAGATTCTGCGAGTTATATGCTGTGCTTAAAAATATAGATTAAGCTTGAAATACGGTTTATAATTACGGACTATTATCATACCTGATGCTCAGCATTTCCTGGACTTACATCAGCGAAGGCGTGGTTTTGTCAACTAACTTGTGAATTTTTGTATCCACGTACAATTAAAATATCTGTTTTGCTTTGATTTGCATACAGAAACATATTTTGACAACGATATAGCGCTGCAATTTTTTAATTGTTAGAATTGAAAATTGGGTTTGTTTTTGATAATAATAATAGGTTTGAAGAATTTGTTTGGTGACCAATAATGTAATTGCAAGATGTTCTGTTATGTTTTGGGTTTTTTGCGAACTTTTATGCGAATCGCGCAAAAACAATGGAGTTTCACTCCAAATCTGTCATTGTTGCAAATAATCAGTCTAATACAAAGACAAACCTTAATTTAAAATAACTGAGTAGCGTAGCAATATATGTATGTATACATATATACATATATATTTATATATATGTTTATATATAATATATGTACAGATAATTAAAATTAAACTACTTTAGACACCCGAATGCAAGAGGGAGGTGATAACAGCTGGGGATCTTTATTTTGAGTGTGAATCAATAGGAGTCTATTACCCTAAGAATACGTAAACAGATACCGGTCAAAAATACTATTTTGTTCATAAATGTAAATTACACTAATAAGATTGCGCAAATGCTTCGTGAATCAAATTAAGTTTGGTGCAAAGTTAACGTATTAAGGTTACCTTATTCATTGCAACATACTAAACTAACGGCATATTCCTAAACAAATGAACATAAAACGGTAGCAGATAAGTGGCAAAGTTAAAAGAGTGTGTGATCCAAATAACTAGAGCTAAATTGAAAAATAAATGGTAGTCTGGAACCGAATGGCGAAAAAGGTAACCCCTATAGAGATGCAAAATACAGGCCCGTGTATAGAACAGGGCCGGAACAGTAGTATATATAAGCGTATTCCTAAGCCTAAGCCTAAGCGTAAGGATGAGCCTATTCCTAAGCCTAAGCCTAAACCTATGTATAAGTCTAAGCAAAAAATTTAGTCTAAAGCTTAAACTGACTCTACTACAGCCCCTCCGGTAAACGAACCGGCCCTGTCTAATACATGGACCCAAAATAAATGTCAGCCTCGGCATTCTTGTTCGAGTCACTACAGTACAATGCAAACATATATTAAGTGCTTTTTGGCATATATTTGTCTACAAATGTTTGATGTTTATTACATTTTATGATATATTGAAATAATGAATTTCATGTCGTTTTCACAGATATATACGTGAGTTTAACCCATTTTTTTAGGTTTCGACGGCGTTGGTGCTAGCATGAGAGCCAAAGTGTTTCCCAGGTAAGCCAGCGTGAATACAATAACTTGAATCACAGTGAACATACTGGCTCCAAGCCAAAGGCCCAACTGCCCACCTAAAACACGAAAAAGATAAAAATTAATCTTTGTATGAACGAGACTTTTGTGTGTTTACAGGAAACTTTTTTGTTTTTTGCGTACGTTATGGGAGCATGAATAAAATCTTAATTTTGTGACGTACGTAAAAGAATATAGAATATTAAACTAGAATTTTTAAAATTTTTTAATTTTCAAATTTTAGATAGCATAAAAACCTACTTACTTAAGAGCAATGTCATGGAAGACCAGGTTGTAACCGTAGATCCGTTTCTGTGTCCGTTTCCGGTAAAAATCGATGTCTGTTTCCGTTTCCGTTATAGAAATAAGGAATATTGTGTTATTTTTAAGTTCACAATAACTTATAAATCACGTGTATATCTTGCAATTTTCCGTAAGATGTATTCGTCATTTTTTCTTTAACCCTTTCTCACATGAATATTTTCTATTTCCCCTGAGACCTACTTTTATGCTAGGATTTGAACTCCAATGACTGGAGTGGGAGGCGTATACCATCACCACTCAGCTATACGACCTTGACGCTCGAGCCCGAAGGGGCTCTCACGTCTTGCGTTTATTTAGTACAATGTATACGTGTTGCAATTGTTAAACACTGTGCGATATATTATTTAACGTATATACACTGCGCTGAGTTGCCTACAGACAACTCAATGGGAGAAGTGGTTAATATTTTTGAAAACCGGGTGAATATGTGCACGCCTGTATTTATGCTTCAATATCCGTTTTCCGTTTCCATTATTCTACTATACATTTATACCCTGTGGTAGACGCATCTGACAAAAGACCAGCGTTTGAATTATAGTTTAGCAGTATTCGAACACAGAAAAAAACAGAAAATATTCACGTGACAACGGGTGGTGTTAAAACGTACCAAGGTTCGAAATGAACATATTAACCGATATTGACTGATACTGTTCAATGCTTTGAACGTTTAAATCGACATAAGAAACGTCAACAACAATAATATTGTTTCGTTGATATCGCTTCTGCAAGCAAAAAAGTGTTCGCTTTCCTTTAGGGGTGTTGCACGCTTGCATTGTCGCCGGAAACCGCACACTGGACGTTGTTATCGTATGCTGAGTGCTGAAGCATGCTGAATTGCAACCACGGTTGCATTTCGCATATTCGTACGCCAAGGCAGATCCGATTTTGCCGTTCTCATTCGTTACAGATCTTCGTGATATTGTTGGTGTATACCGAGATGCGAATGCTTTGACTCTACTGATCCAACTTGGTTCATCATTCCAAAAACTAGCCGTCAACAGCTCGGTTGTCATATTTGAACCGGCGAATTTTCGCAGTTCAGCTTCAATTTTCGCCAAACAACACCCATGCGCACGACGTGAACAAACTGCAATTGATTTGGTTGCATTTTGCAAAAATTGCGGATCAAACGAAAGCACACAGCCACATCCGTGATGTATCGCGTGTTGTAAGCAGTCAAATTGGCATCCGGTTTGAGAGTAATTTCCAAGATTGATCATTTGATACGGTTTTCGAAGTCCATTGCACTTTTGCGCTCGACGAAACGATCCGACCCGAGAAACGTTCGCGAGACGAATATGTTTAGCTGTCAGACCAACTTTTGTATACTGTCCCGGTTTCAAAAGGACACTTCCAACTGACGCTGTCGGATCGACCGTGTCTCCTGCTTAAAAACAGAAAACTACGCTTCAAATGTTGTAAATGAATTGAAATTTAATTTTATGCTAAATTTTTCGTTAGCTTCTCTTTTAAAAGTAGAAAATCATTGACAACACAAAAAGCATCTAAATCTTGTGCTGAGAAAACCGATACCCATGCATATTCCGACACACGTGAACCTTTTCTTTCCACCTATTCAATGTTAAGGCTAAGGCCAAGGCTTAAACTAAGGCTTATGTAAAGATTTAGGCTTAGGCTTACATTACATTTATTCTAACCCTCATCTTAAACCTGGGCATGAGCCTTACCCGGCATGAGGTTAGTTAACGAGAGCCAACCGCCTGGGTTTTACAAGATTCTTCATTCTACTGTATGTACAATTCAAATAAGTGGCCCTATTTGCTTAAATATTGTTCCATTCAAATTTTAGTTTAGAACGTTTTAAAATCACCAATTGTCATCGAAACACCTTCAAACAATACAGGATCACCAATATTTGAATTATTTGAAGCAGATTTTAAATTTTGCGTCGTTAAAACATCAATCGCCAACGTAACGCCTGTTCCAGCATTTGACGATAGAAGCTCAACGTCGTCGTCAAGTTTAAAAATGAAACATTTTCCAAACTGTCGATCGTATGCTGGAGTGGTATACTTCTCGCACGGCAGTCGACGCCCTTCAAATCTGCAGTCGCGTAAAAATTTTGATCCAACAATTCCGATTTGTTTGAAAAATCTCGCTACTTCAACTTGCGTCCAATTCATAGTTTTGTGCAATTGTTTTGGTGCGATGGAAGTTCTGTTTTCACAAAAGTTACGATCATGAGTTCCTGTAATGCAGCAAATACTCGTGGTTCAGTTGCTGTTTATGTAAGTTTGTGTGTTTTTTGCAGGGTATGACCCCGGATATCCGTTTGTGTTTCCGGTAAGAATCGGTATCCGTTTCCGTTTCCGTTATGAAAATAGCAGAATTTCTGTCAGTTGTATGCTCAAAATTAGTAGTTATAAATTATGCAATATAACGTACAAAATTCACCCAAGAAGTGATAACTTTTGGCGCAAGTTTCAACCTTAATACTTTTCGGTATTTTTTACGTCAAAATTTAATTTGTTTCGTAAATTTCCAAGTTAAGCGCCTATTGTTTTTAGCAACTGAAAAATATTGCTACAAAGCTACAGGTTGCGCACACATTACGAGGCAGGCCTGCGAATACACCCACTGCTGAATCATAGTAACGAAGAATATTGTTACCACTGAAAATAATGGTACGTCGCAGTTTTCTTTGTGCTTGTTTTCGTGATGCCAGACGTCTGGATACAACCAAAGGTGAAAAAATACCCGAACCGGAGGTCGATAAAATCAATAAAATTTGATCGGAGTCAACTGATAAATCAAAATTTGGTTACAAGAATTTTGCATTTGGAAATGTTTTCCTTTTCAAAACATAAAAAACCGATCACTAATCATCCTTTTCAAAAAAATTTGTGCAATTAATATTTTTAAAATTGTCCAAAGTAAAAAATTCAGCTTGCTGAAGGACATATCTTTTGACCAAAATAGCACAGAAATTGCCCAAACGTACAGTAAAAATATTACCGGAGACAGAGGTCGATATTTTGCCGGAGTCCGAGTAGAGTACAGACCTGTGGTTGTACCCAAGTAAACACATAGAAGGTTTGACAAATAGCTATAGTTATCACACATTCTGGCGCTTGAGACTCGGCTATCAAAAACCGACCACATTAATTTTTAAATTTTATGAAGTTAAACAATTTTGAATTCTGTTACATTTCAAATTAACATCACGATGAACCAACCAAATTTTTGCAACAAAACGTTATCCGCAAGCGAATATGACGCAACAGGATTTGTATCGTATTGGCGAATGACATCATTTGAAGGATCTACAACCAATGAATGATACTGATCCAGAGCGTCGTTGACAGTGTTTCCAAGTTGGTTGTTGCTGGTGATCATTGATTGGTTCAAATAGTTGAACGGACACAAATATAGCGACGGCATAATCATTTCTTCGTATGGAACGACTTTAAATGATGTAAGTAACGGATTTGTGATATAATCGCGAACTGTGTAGTACAGATACATCAACAGAACACCACTTGCGCACAGCATTAGACAAAGCCAAACAGCACGGATCGGCGTTTTTGCCGTCGCTCGAATTTGATTGACACCGTGTACTTCAACCGTGTCCGCGAATTCGTTAAATGTGGTTGATTTCGTTGCAGATTTGTTATCTGTAGTCGAATTTTCATTACGATTACTGTCTGAACCTACCATAGTTAGTTTAGATTGTTTAAAATAGGATAATACTTTATAAGACTACAGCTGTCAAAGTAATACGTGGATCATAGATAAGTTGATTTTTGGATCTGTATGTCAGTCCACACCAACGGTTACCAGCTTCGAGAATCTATGCTTCAAAATGAATCTTTGCCGAGACAAAACCGAACTTAAAGCAACCTGGAACATTTTGGTAAGTTGAAAATGGCAAAGAAGCTTAATTTTAATCTGTCAAAAATGGCCTTCCTGACTGGACACCCAACCCCGCTCCACTGACCTCTGTGTTGTTCGGGGAGTACTGTTTGCGACACGGCATTATGTATTCAATAATTGGCGCGATGCTTATCTTATTATTAGCTATAATTTCCTGCGATATCTTATTACATGCACATGCTTGAGTATCTCGAACCAGATTTTAGCAAATTCAGCAAAAACGTTAACGGCATACAAAAGCACCGATAAGTAGGAAACCAACATAAACTTGATTTCTATCTGAAGCGTTCGTCGATCAATCCTTGTATTAATGTTGAACCTAAAACTGTAAAATTTTTATTTTTCGAAATCCTCATTGATCTATGAGAAAATCTGTGACAATTTAATCAAATTACATTATTATTCCCCAAATTACCGTCAGAAAATATCTGTATTTAATATTCCAGTGAAAGATTTCATAATATTTTTCTAAAAGGCTGTGAAACTCGGACCATCTGAAACGCCTTTATGTCACTGCACGAGCTGTATTTATTCCAGTGAAAGATTTCATAATATTTTTCTAAAAGGCTGTGCAACTCGGATCATCTGAAATGCCTTTATGTCCTGCACGAGCTGTCTACAATACAACGGCAACCAAAGTAATTACAACTAGTGATAAAATCTTAACGTTGACCATAACGACAACAGTAGGAAACATTTCAGATTTAAGTTAAAGGTTTTGGAATTGAAATCTGCGATTAAAAATATTAAGATGTCACAATGTTTTTAGTTGTTTCTGTGATAAGCTATTGGCCAGCCGTCCAATGACCGTTCTGCAGGTTCCTGTCCGGTGCGCAGCTCTAGTAACCGTTTGCAACATGTTAATCCACTATTAAATTCAAAAACATTTGATTTGTCTGCTATATTTGAAATATTGTCTGTCATATCACGTGAAATGTATGAAAATGTGTGGAAAGCTGAGTACGCTAACTTGACTGCCCAAAGTCTCATACTAAAACTTGAAATTTGCAATATTTATAGTTTATAATATATTTAGAAATTTTTTTTGTAGGAAACAGAAGCATAGAAGCTATTACAGTATACGAAATGATTTACTGCTGCGTCTTTTAAGTTTTAATTGTTATTAGTGGGCACAAATATATTGTCCTGCATAATATTATCGTGTGATATTTGGTAGAATTTGGGAAAGTCCCGTTTGCTATAATGGGTCATATGCCTACTTGTTTATACAATAATTACTTGAGATATATAAGTGATTTGTAAATCCAATGCCATATAGCATTCACATTTTGTCGTCATAATCAACATGGACAAAAGGTGTTTTGGCTGCCCCTGTTATATAACGTAAACCGCGCAATAGAAAAACATGTTTTAACAACACTTTTCAGATTAATATTAAAATTCAACACTTAATTGCATATATTTTTAGAAACTGGTACCGGCAAAAAATCGGCCTCCGGCTTCGGTAGAATTTTTGCCGGAGGTTCCCGCAATTTCGGTAGTACAATTTTGCATAATTTTGCAAAATTTATCCGTTTAGCGCGTTTCGCTTCACTTTTGTCATAATTTTCAGGAACGAATTTCCGAAATTTCCATAAGATTAGCGTAAAACCACACAACTTAACAACATATTGCAGATATTGGCTAAAATTAACTATCACTTTTACTACCCCGGCCCTGTTCTATGCATGGGCCATCTCCGGATGCACCCTGTAGTAGATAAACAATCACTGATTTTATTTTTCATTTTTAATTGCTGATGGTTGAAAAAACCACTAAAGTAGCCGGTAAAATTTTAAACATGATTACTCTTTGCTATTAAAGAACAGAGATTGTTTAGAGAACCCGACTTTGCATTAAAACGTTTTCATCAATAAAATTGAAACGTGTTTTTTTGCAAAATAAAATGACTAATCGACGTTTTGTCGCATCAGCCGATAATCTATTTTGTTTGATAATTGCTTATACTCCAGACATTATTTTATGTTTTCAATTGTTCAAAACGGTTTTACCGAAGATTACTGTGCTATTTAATAAAAAACGTAGATCCTCTTTCAGTTGAGACAAATATATTATTACTTAACAAACGTAGAGGGATTTTACCACTCATCACAAGCCTAATCGCTACCAGAATACCGGTCAATGTTTTGTTCCCTGCTTTTTACATTATGTAATGTTTGCCATTTCCCGTTACGATTCGAACTCAGCGTTCTCGGATAGTATGCGTAGCATACAAACCAATATAACTATTGGTGTATATCTAGCACGGATGGTGGCCGAAAAACCAACGGAAAAACGATTTTTTCGATTTTTTCCGAGGGGATGAAAAATCCGAAACAAACTTATTACAATCTCAGTAATTACTCCCAAAACAGCGACAAACATGCCGGAAACCGTGAGAACATGGTTTTTCGCATACTGCCGTAATAGCGGAATCAGTGCGGATCCAAAAACTAATTTCGCATCACCTCCGGCTCCTCGTATCTTCACCTCTGGTTGCACCCTAACGTGCAGTATGCTTTATTATTGTTATAAAATAATGATACTTAATAGAATAGTCATTTGTTTCTCCCAATGTCAATTTTTGAAGACACATTATCCATCAACGTTTTTTCGCTTGCGGAAGCACTAGAATATAACCTTCAATTTTTCCGAAAAAAAAACTGTTTTTCCGGTCGATTCTTTTCGAAAAAAACGAACCATGACAGGAACGTAACCAAGTAACAAATCTTCGCTCGTAGAAGCGCAAACATTTATGCATTCATTTATTACATATACAGAAAACACAAGATTTAGAATAGGCAAATGAGAAACCTAAAGGTTTAAACGCCATGAACGTGTCCAGCATTAATTCATTTGAAGTATGAAATATAATTCGATTACATGCTCTTAACTGCTTCAAAAACACTCGAATTTTAAAATATTAATACATAACATAGCTTTGCACCGAAGTAAACTTAAATGTGGCACAATCAAAATGTCAAATATAAAAGTGACCAAAATACAGGAAGAAATGACTTGTATTCCGTTCTGTAAAAAATCTTGCCTGAACGCATAAATAATAACTTCACGTATTATAGTTTCCAACCAAAATACGTCATCCACGTTATACTGTCTATGCTACTGTAAAAAAATTGTACCAGGGACTCTGTTTAGCGAGGCATCGCGACAATTCGTCGCCCGACAGCTCGGCGACCCTGACGACTTGTCGCCCCGAAAACTTGGGACACCGATAAGTAGTAAACCCTGACAACTCGTCAACCTCGACAGACAACTTGTCGCCCCTACAACTCGTCGCTGCTCGAAAGAACTCTTATTGCCAGACATATGTCCAAACAGTGTCCACATTGTCCCTACTACCTCTGAAGGACTACCGCTAAAACAGACAACTTTTGTTTTGTACCGTCCGTAGACAGTATAACGTGGATGACCCATATCGAATTCCAATCTACGAGAATACTTCATTATTTATGACGTAGCTGACGATATTTTGCGGTCCAAATAATGCAGCCACTCAGTTACAGAGCAAAATTCTTTTGTCTCCTGCAACAGTAATAAAAACGTATACCAAGGTACATGATTAACTTCAACTATGTGTCCTCTAAGCCTAATCGTTAGCATTAACAAACGCTAAAACCTTCCTATTTTACAAAAATTTAAACTATACTATTAATATTTTGTGTCGTAAATGCAGTTACAAGTAGTGGTTAAAGTCACACCAAATAAAAACTTACCCTAGAGCTTATATAAGTTGCTTTATTTCTAAGGAATCAACAATATTTTGAGCACGACCTTACTAGGGGATCGCTATTGGTGGGTGGCGGTTCTTCACTCGGTCAAAACCCCTGCCTTAAACTTCATTTGCCCACAACCCGGTTCAGTACTTTTCAGTATTAGAAATTTACTTTCTTGTGCGTCAAATGCACTTTTTTTCCAATAATTTTTCATCTATAATGTAATACGTAACCCGCTTGCAGTCCCCACTACGTCTGCATCCAGCGAATGCAAAGTCGCACAAGTGTAATATTGGCTTAAACGTTACACGATTCATCTCTTTATCTTAACCAGAACCGCAATATCAAAATCAGTATTTGAAATGAACAAGTAATCTGTTAAGATTGTATTAAACTACGCACCTTTTCCAGCGTTAATTTGTTCAAAATGATTGGCGTGGATTTTTTCTTTACACTACTGAGTTTCACGTTATTCTGCGACGGGTAAGTTTCAATATGTAATGCCAGCTTGCAAATGATTGAATCGCCAAAAACACATTTCAGCTCTGCGTCGGAGTTTGAATTCGATGCGCTTCGAGTGCGATTACGTACAGATGTGGTCGCGCCCCCAACCGCGCTAACTTCTGTTACAAATCTGTAATAATAAAACTTTACGTTTAACACTAAAAATGAAATACATTGAAGCGCGCATATAAAATAAAGCTCTATACTTTTCGCACGCCATGTGTAAATTATTGTGAATGATGCATTAGCAACGTGTTTAATAATATTAGGTAAACAACCAAAACAGAGGTTTTGCTCAAAATTACGCACGACAGACTTTAGAGACGAAATTGCTGTTTAGAGAAAAATCACATTTAAGATGCCATGTATGGGAGTCCCGGTCTCGGTAAATTTCGGTATTTTTCAGGTCTCGGTCGTGATGGCTGATGAATAAAACTTTTCTCTAAAATTATGAAATTTCATAGTTACGCAATAATTAAGAGCACATATTCAGAAAAAAAACACATAAAAGATGTGCAACATACAAAAACTATACAAACACAAAAAACTAAGAATAAATATACGAAATAATTTATTTTGAAATGTTTACATTTTCTTCGGCTTCTGATTTTGAAAACATGCCGATGCCGATTTGAACTTTTTAGTACACTATGCGTAATAAACCCAATTCGTTTCACTTAACTGTTTCAAACATAAACGCTGGAGAGATAACAAATTCCTTGATCAGAAACACTGATATAAGCCAAGTGATTGGATACGTTAAAAATGAAAAATTATACCAAAAAAGTTAAATTTAAGGCTAAAAATATTCAATGGGGGAGATGACAAAATCTCCAGCCGGGGGCTTGAACCGGCCCCAAATCGAATTTAGGGGGCTGTAGCCTAATGGATATCCCACCCCAAGTTTGTAGCGAAGGTTTACGCAAATATATTGTATTTACGCTGCTTTACAATTCATTTTCCACCATTTTCGTTGCTTTAAAGCAAAGTGGGGTTGACGGTAAAAGCACGTAACCCAAAAAAATGCCGGAGTCCCAGATTCGTAAACACAGTCGCTCGGAACCGGAGAGGTGATTTTACCGGAATTTCCCTGAATGATAATTCTGCTGGGACCCTACCAACTATTACGTATGTTAAACGTGCCTACCTTGCAGACAATTCATTCAACTCATAACGAAGCTCCAGTTGTTGACACCAAGCTTCGTACAGCTTGTCAAAAAAGAAATACGAATTGAACGAATTTGTAATATCTTGTTTCAATAACGCGTTGACAGCTGCAGTTTTGTACAACGGCTCAGCCTGAAATAATAAACTTTGCTGCACTAAGAAAGCACAATACATTGGCAGTACAGTTGATACCAAAACCAATTATAACACTTTCAAATCATTCGCTTTGAAGTAGAACCTAAGTAGAACATCAGGACTGCAATTTGACATGACTGCAGGTGATTTAAGATACGGCAGTGTGATGGACATTGGTAACCTGCTCTGCATACTGCATTTATCTTTTCTCCAAGTCTATCCATCTACAAAAATACCCAATCAAAGGCTAATTATCATGCGGCGACATTATCATCAATGTAGAACAAAACAAAATTATGTTTATTTATTTAATATTTTCAACTCCAAAACCAACTCATGTAGTAAATTTGCCATATTATCATGGCGCTTGCATTGGAATTGTCTAAAAGCGTTAAAAACTGCTAACAAAACAAAAATTAAACCAAATACGAGTTGTTCACATAGCTGTGAACATCAGTGCTCAACGCACTATGCAACACAAACCTAGTGTTAGCCAAAACTACGACAATGTATACGAACTAAGGTATGTACATTACCAATTTAAAATTCACTACTGTACCTTGACAATAGATGGAGCATTTGATGTTTTGATCGACAACACAAGGCGAGGCAACAGTTTATATTTCGCTAGCGGATATACAAACGAAATACAAATTAAACTTGGTTCCGGCTGGGTCAGTTCGTGAATATAAGAGCCAATGTTATTGCCTTCATTCAAATAAGAAGCTTCTCTAAAAATAGAAAGATATAAGCAGCTTAGTTACGACACTTACGATTAAACTTGAAACTTAATTGTAAGCATAAACTGCATGATTTTTGAAGTTCTAAAACTATTTCATTTAACACAGTTTTAGCTAAATATTTAGTTTCGGCTGTAGAGCAACGTATAGTTGCGCACGGCGGTGCCCGGCCCAGAATAGTATAGCGCAACCATTACTGTTCTTTTTCAGATGGCATATCGCGTGATACGGATTCGTGGGAAGCTAACTCTTGCTCTAAACTTGATATCTCTGTTGATAGCGATTCCATTTCCGCCATCTTCACGGCATTTTCCTTTTCAAGGCTTGCATATTCGTCAAGCTAAAAACGATATTTACAGGCCAAAGTTACAGACAAACAAAATTATACAAAAGACTGAAGATTTCTGTAGTTTTCTATACAGCCGTTTCTTAGCTTTCGTTGCTGAACGTTTATGTAACAAGAACAAGGACAGAGGTTCTCGTTCGGACCAAATCCTTTCACGAATACGTATTTCAAATCTTTGCAAAGACAGCATAAGGCGTACCCACATTAAATTAAATTCAACGTATGGATCACAAAAATCTCCTGCCTAAACACAACAAATAACATAAAAACAAGCCGGTTGAGCGTTGGTATATAGAAATTTGAATACATACATGCAGTTGAAACTTTCCACTAATTAGCATTGCGTGAATAATGTATCGTTTTACACACAGTAATTTAATTTATCTTACATTTTTTGGCATTTCCACGCTGTGCAAAGTTTTACTACCTTACAGAGTTTTACGGATATAATTAAAATAATGAAATCAAAAGTGTAAAAATTTTCTACCTTTGTTTCCAAATTGGTTTTGAACAGGCTTGGATCAAAAGTTTCAACATCTTTAAATTTTGAAAAGTAATCCTTTTTCAGTTCATGATAGTGTACAATCTAAAACGTGTATACATATTCATTTTTAAAATAAAGACATCAAAGTATAACCAGTAATTCGAACATAATTTTGCACTACACGATGTCAACACGTTTAGTGATCGCCGTGGTAAAATACGTATGTACCATGGTGCGATCGGATATCAATAACCGCTGCTACTCAACAAGAACTGAATGTCGAATTTTGGTGAAGGGACCTTGAGATGAAACCCTAATTTTCACAATAATTCATTCAAATAAAAGATGAGTTAGCGTCATAATCTACCTCGTGACCAGTAATGGGCGGTCTCGGTCTCGGAAAGTCTGGTGATTTGGCTAATTTCAGGCTTCGGGGTAGGTTTCGGTCTCGGTCTCGCTTTGTCTCTGTCTCGATGGTTTGCAAATCGAGACCAAAAAGGTGAAAAAGCGATAAACATTCACAAGAATTTTCGTTGGATTGGCCTGGAAGTACTTGCGCATTTCGCCTACCACAGACAGCGAACGATTATGAAGCACTGTTACCTGGTTATACAGTAATCTGAAAAACAGAATGACCCCTCCGGTTACCCAAAATTCTACTTTTTGAAAGAAACCCAAAACACTTTGATTTTATTGACAAAGCACAAATAGTTGCATTTTCGCGTTTACATTTAAGACATCGTGAATAAAAATTATAAGTTATCCGCATTTATAACGTCTACGCAATGCTAAAAAATTCTCCAGTCTATTCGGTTTGCCCGGGATCAAAAACAACACTATAGCTTTGAAGTAGGATTTTACTGTGTGAATTTTGCTTTTGAGACAGCGGGATTTGTCACGAGCCTGTTCAAAGGGTATGGGGACAGTATCCAAGTGAAAAATAAAGGAAAAAATAAAGTGTGGCGGTGATTTATTAGTTTAATTGTATAAAACGGAAATTCAGAGCAAATAAAAATATTTAAAGTTGGGTGTCGGTCTCGCTTTTTTTGACCGAGACCGCCCATCCATGCTCGTGTCTGTCATCGACATTTGAGTTGCGCATCATACCGCAAATTTCGAAAATAAATACAATCCGTGTTAGGGTCTCCCGCATTGGTCGCTTTCGCCCAAAGATGCAAATCTATCGGCAAGTGGAGATGTACCGGCTCGCTGGTTCAAAGGACCAATACCGAAGCTGCGACCCCCACGTCCAGCTTCACTCCGTCAAAAGTCAAGCAATTTGGTTATGGGGCGGAAATGGAAGTCAGTCGGGTTTTTGTGGAGGGATCAACATTTGCCGGCCTTGTTGATCCTTGCCCTATTATTCATGGCTGGCATTGAGCAAAACCCTGGCCCGAAACGTGGCCGAGTATGGTACTGCTGTTACTGTAACACGAAGCTGAAGAAGACCAATCCTCTGCTAAGTGCAAGGAATGCAAAGATTACGCACATATCAACGATGACTGCTGCATCAGGCTACGCCAGTCGCATGTATGCCTTCGATGCGCGAAGAAGCCCCATAAGGAGGCCAACAACCAACCAACCAAAAAGATTCGTTTCATGCAATGGAACTGCAATGGAATTGGCAAAAAGAAGACCGAGCTGGAACACTTCCTCAAAACCAAAGGCGTATACGTTGCAGCTATCCAAGAATCAAAGCTGTCAAAGAAAAGCAAAACACCTAATTTCATCAAATACAAAGTGCTGAGAAGGGATCGAGGAGTAGACGGAGGCGGTGGTCTGCTTCTGCTCATCCACGAAAGCGTTATGTTCGAACCAATCGAATCCCCGTGCAATGGAAACATGGAACCCAAGGCGCAGCTTTACAAATAGGAGAACAGAGAATCTCAGTTATCAACGTATACATACCACCAACGAGCAGCTGCGATCCCGCATTTGCACCTACGATCTCACAATTCCTTAGACAAAACGACGCATTGATCCTATGTGATTTCAATGCTCACAACGAGCTATGGAGCTCAACACTGAGTGACGATCGTGGAACGAAGTTTGCGGAAGAAATTCAAGAGTCTGACTGTGGTGTCCTCAATCTAAACCAAACCACGCGCATCCCGAGCAATGGTCAAGACACATCACCAGACATATCCATCGCAAGCTCCAGTCTACTAAACCGTTTGACATGGGAGACCTCTATCAGCCTCAGCTCAGATCATGTGCCAATCACCATCGATCTGAATACAGGTATCGAAGAAATAGCGGTCAACACCCAACAGAGAACATTCATCAATCTGTCAAAGGCGGACTGGAAGAAATATACCGAAGAAACCGAGATGTTTTCCGAACTGGTGCTCCCTGTCGGAGTCAACGAAGCTCAAAACAACTTCACCGCCATCCTGAATCACGTTGGCAAACGCTGCATCCCAGCCGGCAGGATACCGAAATACACGGGCCCAGGAATCACGGATGACACAAGGAGGATGATGGAATCCCGCGGCGAACTGCGGAAAACCAATCCCAGATCCGATGAACTTGCAGCGTTAAACAGTGAAATATCAAGCAGTTGCAAGGAGAAACCCGCCGCCACTAGATCGAACACCTATCCACCTTTGATTGCCATACGCCCGTGAAGAAGCTCTGGGACACCTATAAATCCCTAAACAACTCGAGAACGAAAATGGCGAAAAACATCGGTATAAAATTTGGCGACAAATGCGAAATGAAGGCCAAGAGGTTAGCCAAGAAATTCAACAAGATCTTCAGCAACGCCAAAACCCACGCCTCAGACCCGCTAAACAGGATACAACTCCGGAAAATCAAGCAAATGGATCATGCCGACGTCATAATCTCCTAAGAAGAAGTGTCCTCCGCCATCCTAAACTCGAAAAACTCGAGGCTGTCGGACCTGATGGCCTAACAGTGTTTCACCTGAAGAACCTAGGTAAGGCAGGAATCAGATACCTCACCTACCAATCATTCCACTGCTCAAACCGAACAAGCCGGAGGAAGACCACAAATCGTACCGCCCCGTATCACTACTATGCTCATCGGTGAAGGTCTTAGAGAGATGTCTGTTAAGCCACCTGAAAACTCATCTACCGGTGCAGTCACATCAGCATGGCTTCCGACCAGGCCATTCGACCACAAGCGCTCTCATGAACCTCACAAACGATGCACTCGAAGGGTTCAACATGAAACCCCCAGAGAGAACGGTAGTAGTGGCCTTGGACTTGACAAAGGAATTCGACATGGTCAATCACCGCCGTCTGCTTCAGGACATCAGCGACACTACGCTGCCCAAAGGCATCACAAAGTGGCTCGCTAACTACCTACACGGAAGGCAAGCCCAGACGAGTTTCAGAGATGAGGTATCACCTTTCCGAAACATTCACATGGGCGTGCCACAAGGCTCCATCATATCGCCACTGGTCTTCAACTTCTATGCATCAAATGCGCCAACTCCACCGGCAAACATCAAGCTCGTCTCATACGCGGATGACTTCACGGTGTACACAAGCGGTCACAACAAAGAAGAGCTATCGCGACGATTGAACGATTATATCCCGGAGCTCATCGGCTTCTTCGAAAACAAAGGACTGGCGATCTCACCAACAAAATCAACCGTTACCATACTGACGCCTGACCCCAGTGAATTCAAACACCACCCACAGATCATCGTTCATGGGCTGCCGATCCCCCTCGAGCAGAACCCAAAAATCCTTGGCGTGACGCTGGACACAAAGCTAAAATTCCACAAGCACACTGAAAACACGTATTCACGAGTCAGACAACGAATTAACATCCTGAAAGCTCTAGCTGGCTCCACATGGGGTCAGAATTAGATAACGATGATAATGACGTACAAAGCAGACGGGAGCTCGGTAATAAATTATGCCTGCCCGGTATGGTATCCTAACTGCTCGAAATCACAAGTGCAAAAGCTACAACGCTTACAGAACGATGCCATGAGGACAGCGACGGGTAACCTAAAAATGGCCTCAGAAGACCATCTACATTCCGAAGCGAAGGTGCTCCCAGTCGCAGGCCATAGTGCTATGCTGACGTGCCAATATTACGCTCAGTGCTGCCTTCAAAGTCACCCGTGCCATCATCTGACGGAGCAAAGACCAAGACAATGAAGAAAGAAAAACACATTGAGATCGTTCACCCAAGATGCTATCGGCTCACCAACACCAGATCAGTTATCAAAGTCCGAAATCAAGGCGCGGATATCCGAAATCCACACAACAACAGTAGCAGTGGTCAAATCAAAATACCGCAATCAGGTGGTGCTGGGAGGGTACCCACCACCTCCAATCGACGTCTCAGAAATGAAACTGGACCGCGCCAAGCGTTCAAACATAACACAATTACGATCGGGATACTCCTTCCTGCTGCACAGCTACCGGCACAGGATTGATGCAACAATCCCAGACAAATGTCCGAACTGCGGGTCTACACCACACTACACCATACATCTCTTCAACTGCAATGCAAAACCCACAACGCTGACACCCGAGGACCTATGGCGAAAACCGGTCGAGGTCGCTCAACTTCTTGATCTACAACCGTTCTGCTGGACACTAACGGCCACGACAACAACATTCGTGTTAGGGCAGGTCAATCAATACAGTCACCTTGTTTTGAATTTCTTCACAATTTCTCTTTGCTTGCACAACATTTTGAAACAAAGGATCATTATCTAAATCAATAAAAATTAGCGTATAAATGCACGTCATATAACATACACTAACACTCGTACATATTATTCACCAATAGGAATTTGTCTGTAGTGCCAGTTCGCATGTAGCAGGAAAATATATAGTCCGTATACGCTTGCTGTACTATAATATTAAAAAGCTAAAGCGTTGTTGTCAGAATCCTTAATTTAAGCTCACACGGTGAAGCCGTAAAACAGTTGTGCTCGCAATCCGTTGTCTTGGCATATATAAATCCATTTTAGTTTAGTAACTGACAGACAAAAAATACAATATACTTACCGATATTCAATCGGCACAAGTCATGGCTTATTTCTTCCATCTGATCAACCACGTCTTCTATTTTTTTGTACGTTGCTTCACTTTGATCTAAAGTTACGAAGCTCAAACACCCGTACGCAATTAAGCTATTATGTAATTAGTTATTAGCTAACTATTCATTTATCGGTTTTGTAGGTTTGTAAACAATTTTTTCAGATTCCGCACACCCAAAAACCCTTCAGTAACCCTAAGAATTAGTGATATATTGCAAAAAGTTTTAATTTAGGCTTATCAATTATGCTATTGTGCAAATTAGTTATTAGCTAAGTATTAAATTATCGGTTTTGAAGGTTTGTAGACAATTTATTTACATTCCTCGCATCCAAAAAACCTTTATTGCTGAAATTAGATTGCCTGTAACCCTAATAATTAGTGAAATATTGCATAAAGTCCTAATTTAGGCTTATCAATTATGCTAATATCTTTCGGCGATTGTCAAGGTTTGCATACACAACAGAAAACTCACGACACAATAGAACAAACCTACTTTTGTAATACGTTGAAATCCTTTGACGGTCAGGTTCTTCCACTATCAACGCACGCTCCACAAGTACTGTTAGCTGCAGCTTAGCAAGAGCTTCATATTTGCTTTTAACCTTGTCCTAAAAATGCCAAGTAAATACTTAAGCAATGCATATGATACTGTAGCAAAACTTAATTGAATTATTAAGACAAATATTAAGTTTACTTCAAGAAATAAACTTGCTTAAGCGTTATAGATTTATACGCATACATTTTGACGAACGCTTTTAAGCTTACCAGCAGCGTGGATATTGTTTCGTTATTATTGGAACCCATTCAATCTTGTTGCTAATCACAAATTTGATATTTTATTCAAATAGCGCAAATTATTCGCATCATGTTATGTTCTTGGTAAATAGTTGATAATCAGACCAATACAAAAGTGAGTACATTAAAACTACCAGTTACAACATGAGTCTTTCTTTCCAAACATCGATTTTAGCAATATTTTATAAAACCACAAATTTCAAAAATACTAGCTAAGTAAAACATCGGCACATACTCTTCGTAGCTAAGTTAAGCATTATTGTAGACAATGTATCGCACCGTGTTTAACAATTGCAACACGTACACATAGTACTAAATCACCACAAGACGTGAGAGCCCCCTCGGGCTCGAGCGTCAAGCTGCTATAGCTGAGTGGTGTTGGTATACGCCTCCCACTCCAGTCACTGAAGTTCGAATCCTAGCACAAAAGTAGGTCTCGGGGGAAATAGAAAATATTCATGTGAGAAAGTGTTAAACCAAAACTTTCCAGTTTACTATTTTTAAGCGAAAATTTTTCATTTTACTATCTATAAGTGAAAAATTTTCAGTTTACTATCTTTAAGCGAAAAATTTTCAGTTTACTATCTATAACCCCTTCTCACATTGAGTTGCCTGTAGGCAACTCAGCGCAGTGTATACACGTTAAATAGTATATATCGCACCGTATTTAACAATTGCCACACGTACACATAGTACTAAATCACCACAAGACGTGAGACCCCCTCGGGCTCGAGCGTCAAGCTCCTATGAGTGGTGATGGTATACGCCTCCCACTCCAGTCACTGGAGTTCGAATCCTAGCAAAAAAGTAGGTCTCACGGGAAATAGAAAATATTCATGTGAGAAAGGGTTTAAAACTTTGGAAACAATTAAAAACAAACATTAGAAGTTTGTTTTTGGTTTAATACCGCTTTTATATATGTATCAGGTTTCGTCGGAATACATTAACATCATCATTCACGTTAATGCACACGCTACTGTAAAAATGTTTCAACCACACCATTTGGAACAGTGTAAAAACAAAGCACTAGCTTGGAATCCAAAGACTGTATCGATTGTGTATAGTCAGTCAGTGCTCAACATCCTTTAATATGCGATGTTCACGTTATAATTGGGGCAGCTTGGATCACATTTTGATCCTATTACCATAGCGGGTAACAATAAGCCTACCGTTGATCCGCTAAGAATTTCAAAAAATTTGAATGTACTGCAATGTCATATGATATTCCAAATGTTGCCTGTCAGTATCATATGCTATGTTTGGAACTGTCTGCAAAGTTGTGGTAAACTAGCCTGATTGTACTGTAGAATGTTCGTATAATACCGAGTTTGAAATGTAACGCGTTTTGTCCCTATTACTATAGTGGGTAACATTCTGTCCGGTAGTGGATCCGCTATCAAATTCAAAAAATTGGAATTGTCCGCTATCTCGGCGTGACATCTAATGTTTGTACTGCAGTGTCATATGATATTCGAAATCTTGTACGTCAGTATCATATATGTTTGAAAATGTCTGCAAAGTTATGGTAAACTAACTTGCTTGTCCTGTAGATTGTTATTTGCTACTAAAGTTTGAAAATTGGATTCTTTGTACTTAAAATATATTTTGAGAAATTTTTTGCCGGAAACGTAAACGTAGAAGCTAATTCAGCGTTCAAAATCATTTAATGCAACAGGCATCTAAACTTTTTTACTATTTTGTAAGAGAGTACAAATTACGTTGTCCTGCGTAGTGTCATATATTTAATGGAATTTTGGAATATCATGCGATATTCGCATAAATGTGCCGTGGTATCATATGACATGTCTATTTGTATACAATAATCGCTCGACATCAGAAATTTGTAAGCCAATATCATGTGACTTTCACATTTTGTTGTGTTACCCGCTATTTTCCGGAAGCAAAATTTTATGTTGACGTCGAATCAACATGGGACAAAACGTGTTCCGGACTCACAAGTTATAACGTGAACCCCGCATAATCAGCATTCGAAATCTTTTAATATATGATTCCAACTTTTTACTATTTTGTAATAGTGAGCATAACTTACAGTGTTCTGTATAGCATATATCATATCACATGATATTTAGCAGAATTTTGGAATATATATCATGTGATATCCGCATAAATGTCCTATGTTATCTGATATGTACACATGGCTACTTGTATACGATGATCGCTTGAGATCCGAGATTTGTAGCCAATATCACGTGAAATTCACATTTTGTCGTATACCCGCTATTTAGTTTGCAGCATTTTATGTTGACGTTGAATCAACATGCGACACATGTGTTCTGCGCTACCCCAAACGTGAAACACGCATTACTTCGTGCTACGGCTGTCGGCGCAAGACATGTGGTGTTTTCACAGCAAAGGACAATAAATAACTGTTTAAACATTGTAGAGACATCCTACGTGATTGGCATGCCAAGTAGAACTTGTGGCCCTGAGGGGCGGAACAGATAGTTCAAGCGCAAGTCCAATTAGTCATCCATCCTGATTGCTCAATTAATTTCGAGCGAAGGAATGAGTGATCCAATAGGATGCCACCCAGGCCTATGCCACCCAACAAAAATCGAAAACAAATTTTTCTCGAAACAGTACTCGTTTGTACTTCTTGCCCTTATTATTCACTAATACATAATTATATTGTGTGACTCCCCCGTCAAAAAATTTAGATCCATCATCGTTGATCAATTTGATTTGACAGTTGAAATGTATTTCGATTTCTTTTGTGCATTGACTTTGATATATTGCACAGTATGGGTTGCGCTGTTGTTTTTTTGACGTGCGGCGCCGTCCGTCACTCGTCCGGCACCGTCCGTCACTCGTCCGGCACCGTCCGTCACTCGTCCGGCACCGTCCGTCGCTCGTCCGGCACTCCGTCACTCGTCCGGCACCGTCCGTCACTCGTCCGGCATCGTCCGTCACTCGTCCGGCACCGTCCGTCACTCGTCCGGCACCGTCCGTCACTCGTCCGGCACCGTCCGTCACTCGTCCGGCACCGTCCGTCACTCGTCCGGCACCGTCCGTCACTCGTCCGGCACCGTCCGTCACTCGTCCGGCACCGTCCGTCACCGTGTGGCACCGTACGCATATAATTCACGTACGATAACCTAATTTTACGAACGGTAACGGGCGGCGCCGTACGGGTGACGTACGGTGACGGACCGCGCCAGATGGCGCCGGACGTCGAGTATAGCGCAACCCTAAAACTACACATCAAAATGGTCCATTTAAAATAGACTAATAGATACTTTTCAATATACTAAAAATTGAACGACAACCACAATACCGTGTTTAGTATGATTTGATTAAGCTGTAACGTCTTTATAATTTGCTTTCAATTAATGCTTGACATTTCGTGTTTCAAAATTACCTATTATTGCTAACAGTTATAATTTATAAATCACATTGCAAACGGAAAAAAACTCTCGTTCAACACGATGACAAAACCTATTCAAATTCACATTGTAGGCTTTCCAATGCCACCTTTCATAGAAGAATGTTTTTTCAAACGCATCTCCGCTGATCATAATCAAAAATTTGAATGTCCGCATCCTGGTTTAAGCGTAATTTTTTTGAGGATTATGTTAAAATATGCATTTGGAAAATTCAACATCATACCAGTTCGGTTACAGTCTATCGAATCGAACTCGGGTTCAAAAATGCTACAACTCTGCATAAACTTAATTGCTAACGTAATATTGAAAGGAGCCGATGATATCAGTGCAACGGCAGTCCGGCCAGATGATGAAGACTTGGTAAAACACGACGGCTTCAAACTTTTAACTCCGGTACCTGCGAGCCGGCAAGCAGCATTAGTGCCGTCTCAATATTCCCTAGCGTTCCGTGATATGTGGTTTTTTAAACCATTTGTCTTCGAGGTATGTTCGTAAAACTACGAGGTTCAACGCGCAATTTTATTTATTTCAGAAGGGCATCAAAGTAAAAGTAAAAAAATGTTTGTGAGCGAGAGTAGAGAGTGTCAGAGAACACTTATGACACTTGATTGATAGTACTTTTATGGCAATAGCGTGCAAGTTCTGTTTCACATACCATCGAGGAATTCTCAGCGAGTATATATCGTGATGAAATGCTTACAAAAATGAGCAACACTTGATTGTTAGTTTGAAAACAATTGCAGTTTTGTGAATTTACGGGGGAGGGTCCCCCTTTTGAGTCCCAATCAATAGGAGTCCGTATACCTAATAAGAGTCTGTAAGCGAATAGAGTCCCTAAACCCTAATTAGAGTCCATTAAAACGTCAATTCTCCTTAATTGTAGCGTATAAATGACTCCAGGACCAAATAAGTTATATTCGAAACTTTGAAGCGTACTTAAGTATGAAAGTAACATTCCAAAGTATACTTTTGTATTATCGCTCAACCTTTCGATGCAAGGCAAAAAAGTTTAATTCAACAGATAGCAGCAATACCGGATACATATCAGTAACGAAGGGTGCGGAGGGTGGTTGAAAATAGATAACAGTCCGCATAACCGAATAACAGGGGGTGCCCTCTGGAGAGGCCAAATGAATATCAGTCCCCCGCTTATTCCGGTCATTAGTACAGTACTGTAGTGACCCGAATAAAAGGGGGGATGATATTTACTTGGCCTCTCCAGAGGTACCCCTCCTGTTATTCCATTACGGAGTCTTATTTATTTTTAACCCACCATCCGCCGCCCCGCCCTTCGTTACTATATATTCGGTATTGCACCTATTGTGGAATTAAATGTTGATTTGTCTTGTATCAAAAGTTTGAGCGAAAATGCATGGTTATACTTAGGAATGTACTTTGAAAACTTAAGTATGCTTTAAAGTTTCGAACTCTACTTTATTTGGTCCTGGAGTCATTTATGAGCTACGGTCTATAGAAAATTGACATTATATGGACTCGATTTAGAGTTTAGTGACTCTAACCGCTTACTCACTCTTATTAGGCATACAGACTCCTATTGATTGGGACTCGAAATGGGGATTCCTTCCTCTTATTACCCCCTCCTCATCCCTGAAAATATATTTAATGTCACACATCTAATGCTAGCTTGGTAAAAACATAGATAGCTGGCCAAAACTTCCAACTTGGAAAAAGAGGCCTCTTTTGATTTTCTCACTTAACTTTTAAATCGATTCGTTCAGTGATTGACTTTAGACGTGTTTCTGCAATCCACCCAATTCAGTTTTGGCAATAACTACTTAGGATTTCATTTTTCAGATATATGCAGTTTTGGTGTCAGTGGCGGTGATGTGTTGTGTAATTTGGTTTGTTTTCAGTTCACAACGACGAACGTTTGTTGACTCGTTATTTTACGTATTTTGGAAAACAACTCGTATTTTTTTGAGCCAAAGCCATGATTCAACTTCATCACATGAGCATTTGGCGAAAAAATCCGCAACAGCAATTTTGCACTTTACCAATTTCGTCGTCGCTACGTTGTTTTCAGCGCAAGTTCTTCGGTTGATGCTCATACGTCAAGTTGTTGATCCGAATACTTTTTCAGCCAATCAAATTTGTTCACTGATGGACAGAACTGCGAGCCATACCGTCTGGAAATTACTGTTTACCTGCTATGACGACGATATTGTTGGTTGTAAACGTTTCTGGATTGGAAAAAATCTGGCAATCCGAAATTGTTTTAATTTACACCAGTTGGATCGATTGGAGCCAATTCGTATGCCCAGACAAGCTACATTTAACTTATTTGTTTCCCAAGTTCGAAACAAATTACAGACAATGACGAACACAACTCGAGTCGTACATTTTCATTCCATTGATTTGATTCAACATATTTTAAATACTCTTAGAATTAGTGGGTATATAGCGGTCCCATTAAAAGCAAACGATAATACACAGCAATTGGCGAATTCGTACCTTGTCCCTTCATCGTCGCCGTGGTATAACCTGTTTAACACCGCAATCCGTGATATAAAATCAGCCGATTATGAAGATTGGAAAACAAAATATCTTTTAGAACGAAATTCTTTTCTGGCTCAAAATAGAGCTGATAATCGTTTAGCTGTTGAACCAATTGTGTTTACACAATTAAAAGGTCTGTTTTTGACCGTTCAAACATTGTACGCTGTAGCAGCGATGTATCAATTTGCTGAAATTGTTGTATTCGCTCCAATCCACCGAAGTTATACTTACATTTGATACGAATGAAGAACAATATTATATTATTACTCTTGATTATACACTAAACGCGTTGTGTTGAAACCATTACCCTGCTGCCGAATTCGACACACAATGGAAGTGGTGCGAAATTATGACTTAAGCCGAATTTCAATTTAACTCAAGATTTTAATTAAACTTTGTAGTTTTGACTTAGTCGGAGGTTTTCTTCAACACGAATTTTAATTTTTACAAAATTATAATTGCTGAAGTCTGCACTAATAAATTTGCACCTTAAAAGGCGGTGTTCAAAACAGCACAAATTTACTCCGAGCATTTTTCGGATTGTACAGGAAATGATACTACAGACAGTGTTTTAGGATACTGTAGTGACCGGAATAAGAGGGGGAGGACTGATATTTATTAGGCCTCTCCAGAGTGACACTCCCTGTTATTCGGTTACGGTCTGTTATTTATTTTCAACCCGTCCTCCGCCTACCTCTGTTACATATATATATATTACTTGAAATACTAAATTAATAGTTGATTAACGGAAACAGTCCAAAATTAATTGACCAGTAGCGAAATTGGGTTATTTGAAAATATTAAACATATACATTTGGTTCTGTATGTTTAATTTCGGTTTTAGGTCTCTAATATGAATTGACTCAAGAACATGCAGGCCAAAGTTTTCCATTGAACGAACGGATTGTTTTTGAATCGAGGAAACAATTTCAAAATCGTCTACGTCGCATCTTTGTCCAGAAGAACTACAATGATTTGAAATTGCTGACGTTAACTTTATGCTAGAAACCGTACTTTGTAGAGTGCGGTCTGATATTTGTTTATGCTCGCAGATTCGTTTAAATAAATGTCGACTCGTTGAGCCAACGTAATCTAGCTGGCAGCTAGAACAGGTGTACTTGTAAACTACTCCAGAGCATAATTGAACGGGAATTCTATCTTTATAATTAAATAAAGATTTAAGTTTGTCATGATTATATATGACAATACGTAACTCCATGTTTCTAGAATGAAAAAATTCTGCAAAATTCTTTTTTAATTGCTTTTTCAAGAAACATGTATGGCTGCCTAGAAAAGGAATTTTTAAGGTAAAAATCTGTACCTCGGTTGAATTTGTGGGCTGCTCGGACCTATTTCCATGAGTTGTTGTTGCGGTTGTTGTTGATGTCGTTGCTGCTGATGATGCGGCTGAGACAGTTTGTTCAGAGATTGTCTGCGGCGTTTTGGCATTATTTTCAGTGTTTTGAGAAAATTGGGAAGTTGAAATTTCGGCAATAGCTGAAATTCTTTCGGACAATGAAGAATTATTAGTTAGACCGGAATTTGATAGCCATTTAGATGTATCAAATTGAGACAGAGTGCCTAACTTTTTATCAAGAAAGTAATCAAATACACGATTGATCACTTTGCGATGATGAGGGGGTGTAACTCGCGCCCCCCCGCCTTGGTTTTTGCTGCACTTAAATTGTGCGATAAAATTTTCTTGGTTGTTTTGTCTGTTTGTTGCATTATTGAGTGGTACATTGATGAAGTTTTATTTCGTGGCGTTGTGTTAGGGTTTTTAAATTTAAATGCACTGAATACGTTTGCCCTTGGCACGAAGTATTGGGTGGTTTATACGGGGCAGGTGCCGGTTGAGGTTTATGGTTAAGGCAAAGTTTGTTAAATGTAAAAATTTGTATGGGAGATTGAAACCAGGGTGCAAGGCGGAACTGGATTATACCGGCATCGGCATCCCGGTTGCCTTGGCAGTATCCTATTTTAGATAGTTTCTGAAATGGGGTTTATATAAGCTACGTATGTCCCATGCAAATAGGAGCTGCGGAACGGTGTTTTTTCGAGTAAATGCATTAGAGTAGGTTTAAGCTTTAGAAAAATCTTTTACTTGGGCTTAAGCTTAGGAATTTGCTTATACTATTTTTTCGGCCCTGTTCGATGCGTTGGCCAATCTGCTAAAGACCGTTCGTTAATTTTTAGATATGCTATTTGTGAGGTTCCCCCCTTTCGGTAAATTACTAAATCGTTCCATATTCCCCTTTTCATATCTTTTTGTTGTTAGCTGCTGTTTGGTGGTGGTATGCATTTTGCTGTTGTGACTACGAAGAGCTTAAATGCACAGATTCACATGATGAAATGAAGGAAATTTGTATGAGTAGTTAATTTTCATTTTTTTTGTTGGGCAGTACTACCTGTTACAAGGGTGTGTGCGTGAAGGACGATGAAAAAAACCTAATATGGGTTTCAGTATTACCTTAGAGCAGAACCTATGTAATAGCTGCTGAGATTTAAATAGTTAGAAAAAATGCTTTTGCTTTAGTCGTCGCTGCTCCTAGTTCTGGTAAATTTGTTCCCCCATTAGTGTTGTAGTATTTTGGGCCTATTGGTGTTGTAATACCTCTTACTTAAAATTCGGGATAATTTGACATTTCGCAATTAAATTTATAGTTGTTTTGAGTTTTGAATTGTGCTTAAATTTTGGGGTTCAATTGACAGGTTTCCGTAATAAATTAGGCCGGCGTTCTTGGACTACGGTACTGGTGTGAACGTCTCTTTTGGATCAAGGAAAACCATAATTGAAAATAGGATGTATTATTTAAGTATATTTTACTGGAGATCCCGCTATTCAGTAACTAGGAAACTTAGTAATTCGGGGAATTATACACCTTTGAAAACTGTCCTTGGGAGTCAAAACAACACGATTTCTTGGAAATCTGTATTTTTAAAGGGCGGATATATTTTGAAATCGTGAAAACTTAGTCTAAACTGCAAAATTGTTAGATTTTAAGTGATTTTAAGTTCAAATGTTGGTTGAAAAACCTAACTTACTTACCAATTGATCATACTTCTGGAATCTCTGTCTGAATTATTTGTGTAATCTTAGGTGAGTTCGTGTAAAATTTATAAATTTACAAAATAGTTGGGATTTTTTTGGGTGTTTTTGCATTTCTGAAATAATTTCGAGAATTATTCTGACCTTTCAATCAGAGCCTATATAAACCCAGAGTAAAACAACTTCGGGGCAGTTATTCAGGTGTGGGTACGGGCAAGTGCTGCCCGAATTTTTAATCTGTTTTACCGATTGGTTTAAGCTGTGTGCTTCTAATTGTTTGAGTTTGGCGCTACGCCGTGATATTTTTTCGATTACGCGAAAGGACAGAGTTAGTCCTATATTTTCTGATAATCTAGTAGTGTGATAAGTGTTTCTTGGTTATACTGCCCGCTTAAAGTAATAAGCGTAGTTTCCAGTGCATAGAGGTGCGGCCAAGCAAATTTTTGGTTGACGGCTGATTTTTTTGGAGATTTTTGGTTGAGATTAGAAGTAATTGCGCATGGCGAATCATTGTACAATCCTTCTATAGGAGCCTTAAATTTCTTTTTCTAGATTTTTTTGTACTTATGTACAGCAACTTTCTGTGAATACAAATACTAGCATTGCGCGCCGACGTACATTTGTTGCGATCCTTTGAAAAATATTGAGAATTGTTTCAATATAATTTGGTGGTATATTTAGCTCGTTTTTTTGGAATATTGACAACATAGAAGGATATTTGGTGCATGTACGATAATTAAGGGGAGTGTTAGCGGGAATCACTCGATAGTAGTATTATACATATTGTGTAAGTATTGGCGACTTTGTGATCAATCCCTGTTGGGGGCCAATTTCGTTTCGAGTTTACTAATTGATATATCGGTATACCTTCGGGTATCAAGGCTATCTGTGATAATTATTAGTTGAGTTGTATACGTATTCCATTTTGGGCGTGGGAGGGATTTATTAGTGTGAATTATTTTGGGGCGTACGGTAGGTATATAGTAGACGGATTTGAGGTGTGCTCGTGTTTAGTAACTACGATCGCTTGAAGGCGTTCCCTGGAGTGCCGACTGGCATCGTAAACGTTACAACTTTAATTGGAAAGTTATTTGTAGCAAATAAATTTCGAAGAAAACAAATTTCAGATTTAATGTTTGATACATCACTAGATATCTCAAAACATCTGAATAGAAGACAGAATATTAGGTTGGTTTTAAAATTCATAGGCATATATGAATTAAAATTTAGAATTTGGTTAGAATAAGTATTTTTCCGGTACATGCCGGTTGAAATACTACCATTTTCAGGGTTCCTTTGTACGTTTACGTCCAGAAATGCTAACTTATTATCAGATTCAACTTCGGAAGTAAACTGAATTTTTGGGTGTTGTGAGTTAATAAAATCTAAGAATTTTTTACCATTTTCAACCGAATTGAATATTGAAAATGTATCATCGACATATCGTTTATAGTAGATGGGTTTAAAATCGGCCGGGCAATTGTTCATGACATTTCTTTCGAATGCTACCATGAAAATGTTGGCAAGGACGGGGCCCAATGGTGAGCCCATGGCCACCCCGTCTTGTTGTGAGTATACTTTGTTGCTAAAAATAAACTTTAGATTCAACGTACACATTTTAATCGCCTTTAATAACAGATCAAGAGGGAAATCATTCGTGATACTGCCATTGACATACTCATTTTTGATGATGTCTAAGGTATCTTGGATCGGAATATTCGTAAACAATGAAGATACATCGTACGAAATCATAGTTTTGTTTTTTACATTGAGTTTGCAGACGTCTTTGATGAATTCGAAAGACGATTGAACAGTATAAGGACCTATGCTCAATGGTTTGATAATTTTATCCACAAATTGTGCTAATTTGTGGCAAGCTGACGATATGGCCGACATTATCGGCCTAATCGGAGCACCTTCCTTATGAATTTTAGGAAGGCCGTATAGTATAGGGGGTCTAGAGCCAGAAGGGTTTATGTCTCTGGCAATATCACGACTGATGGCGCCTCTTTTTAGGCACTCAGCAGTAAAAGACCTAACTTGGTCTTCAAAGTTGGCCGTTATTCTATACAGGTTATCTAAGTTTTCATTTATACATTTGAAAACTAAGGGATTGTCTAATATTTTGAGCATTTTAGAATTATAGTCACTTTTATCCATGACTACTAGGCCATTACCCTTATCGGGTTTAGCGATAATAATGTTACGGTCAGACGCTAATTCTTTTAGCGTACTAATTGTGTTTTTAGGTAGGTTAGGGGGGCTTTTGTACCTTTTAAGGTTATTAATGGCAGTTTCAATGCTACCTCTGAATCCACTAGTAAACGCATAGGGAAGAGAGTCCATTTTCGCCGCTTTCATTAAACGCGCCGCGAACAGCTCGCAGTCAACAATCAAGCGATTACTATCAACTTTACTACGTGATGGAATAAAATTCGGACCATATGATAATGCTTTAATTTCAACATTAGTTAGTTGACGCCTAGAAATATTGGTAACCACACGAGTAGTATCTAAACGTTGATACCTGTTGTGCGATCTAAGAGATAGTTGCTCAAGTTTCTTCCGGTGTGTTTCCTGTACACGGTTTCTTTTAAATTCAATGATCCACCGGATATATGCACTAAGTACGAACCTATCCAGGTATTGAACATTAGAGTTAATCCAAGCATTGGATTTTAGTGCAATTTTTTGGAGGTTGGTTATTTTAGATTTTTTGGATTGAATTTTGCTGTTCAGCATTTTAAACAGGAAATTTCTATTTTTCCGGATTTTCCTATTTTTCCGGATTTTTTACTTTTGAAAGGGGGGGGGAGAGAATCAATTTTTTTTAATTTTAGATTTTTTTTTTTTTTTTTTTTATATAATATTCTTTATTTAATTTTTTTTTTTCTTGTACCTTATTTATTTAACTCGTTTATTCTTTATTCTATCACCTTTATTCATTGCTTGCTGATTTAAAATTTTTTTTTTCTTAAATTCATTTTTCTTATTCTTATACTATTCTTTTTATAACAATACACTACAAAATAAGAAACAACAAACAAAAAAAACAAAAAAAATAAAACAACAAAAAAAACTAAAAAATATATACATAAAAGTAAACTAGTAAAATCTCTTATCAGGAAATAAGGTAAAACTATTTAAATTATTAATTTTTTTTCTAATGTATAATATATAATTATATTTATTATTTAATTTTACTTTTACTTCTCCTTTTTTGTAATCATTAAAATTACTTATCTATATATTTTTTATTTAATATACTCTTTCAAAAAAAAAAAAAAAAAAAAAAAAAAACAAAAAAAAAAAAAAAAAAATCTTTTACTGCTGAGTGTCTAAAAAGAGGCACCATCAGTCGTGATATTGCCAGAGACATAAACCCTTCTGGCTCTAGACCTCCTATACTATATGGCCTTCCTAAAATTCATAAGGAAGGTGCTCCGGTTAGGCCGATAATGTCGGCCATATCGTCAGCTTGCCACAAATTAGCACAATTTGTGGATAAAATTATCAAACCATTGAGCATAGGTCCTTATACTGTTCAATCGTCTTTCGAATTCGTCAAAGACGTCTGCAAACTCAATGTAAAAAACAAAACTATGATTTCGTACGATGTATCTTCATTGTTTACGAATATTCCGATCCAAGATACCTTAGACATCATCAAAAATGAGTATGTCAATGGCAGTATCACGAATGATTTCCCTCTTGATCTGTTATTAAAGGCGATTAAAATGTGTACGTTGAATCTAAAGTTTATTTTTAGCAACAAAGTATACTCACAACAAGACGGGGTGGCCATGGGCTCACCATTGGGCCCCGTCCTTGCCAACATTTTCATGGTAGCATTCGAAAGAAATGTCATGAACAATTGCCCGGCCGATTTTAAACCCATCTACTATAAACGATATGTCGATGATACATTTTCAATATTCAATTCGGTTGAAAATGGTAAAAAATTCTTAGATTTTATTAACTCACAAAACCCAAAAATTCAGTTTAGTTCTGAAGTTGAATCTGATAATAAGTTAGCATTTCTGGACGTAAACGTACAAAGGAACCCTGAAAATGGTAGTATTTCAACCGGCATTTACCGGAAAAATACTTATTCTAACCAAATTCTAAATTTTAATTCATATATGCCTATGAATTTTAAAACCAACCTAATATCCTGTCTTCTATTCAGATGTTTTGAGATATCTAGTGATGTATCAAACATTAAATCTGAAATTTGTTTTCTTCGAAATTTATTTGCTACAAATAACTTTCCAATTAAAGTGATCAATCGTGTATTTGATTACTTTCTTGATAAAAAGTTAGGCACTCTGTCTCAATTTGATACATCTAAATGGCTATCAAATTCCGGTCTAACTAATAATTCTTCATTGTCCGAAAGAATTTCAGCTATTGCCGAAATTTCAACTTCCCAATTTTCTCAAAACACTGAAAATAATGCCAAAACGCCGCAGACAATCTCTGAACAAACTGTCTCAGCCGCATCATCAGCAGCAACGACATCAACAACAACCGCAACAACAACTCATGGAAATAGGTCCGAGCAGCCCACAAATTCAACCGAGGTACAGATTTTTACCTTAAAAATTCCTTTTCTAGGCAGCCATACATGTTTCTTGAAAAAGCAATTAAAAAAGAATTTTGCAGAATTTTTTCATTCTAGAAACATGGAGTTACGTATTGTCATATATAATCATGACAAACTTAAATCTTTATTTAATTATAAAGATAGAATTCCCGTTCAATTATGCTCTGGAGTAGTTTACAAGTACACCTGTTCTAGCTGCCAGCTAGATTACGTTGGCTCAACGAGTCGACATTTATTTAAACGAATCTGCGAGCATAAACAAATATCAGACCGCACTCTACAAAGTACGGTTTCTAGCATAAAGTTAACGTCAGCAATTTCAAATCATTGTAGTTCTTCTGGACACAGATGCGACGTAGACGATTTTGAAATTGTTTCCTCGATTCAAAAACAATCCGTTCGTTCAATGGAAAACTTTGGCCTGCATGTTCTTGAGTCAATTCATATTAGAGACCTAAAACCGAAATTAAACATACAGAACCAAATGTATATGTTTGATATTTTCAAATAACCCAATTTCGCTACTGGTCAATTAATTTTGGACTGTTTCCGTTAATCAAATATATATATTATATATATATTTTATATATATATGAAATGTGACATTTATGGACTCTAATAAGGGTTTAGGGACTCTATCACCTTACCGAAGTAACGCTGTATAGTTGTATATGAACAAAACGCCAGTGATGGAAAATGCTTTTGCGGCGTGGATAAGAATAGATCAAGTGTGAGTGATTATGGCTGGGTTTCCAAAATTATTCTAAGTATTTGCTTAATTTATTCTTAAGTTATTTTTCGTTGTCGACTTAATAAAGTAAATACTTCACGTTTTGCATCAAAAAACAGCGCTAAAGCAGACTGGGGTGTAGGTTCCTCCCAACGTTTAGGGTCGAGCCCGATACTCGCGAGCTAAAGCGAGCGAAAAGCCAGACACATTTTGAAACATCGGCGGCTATAGGGTGGCGCCCCTTTAGGGGTGGGGGCCTCCCAAACGGGGGTAAAGGGGGTGGCTTCTCCGGCCCTGCAAACAAACAAGTGCCAAATTTGAACCAGTGTCATAACAAGGAAGCATTAACGTTAATTTATACTAAGAGGCCCGATCAACCTATAATTTCAAGTTAGACCAAGGTTGAAACGCCTGAAATGATACTCCGTAGCACATCAAATTTACTCAGTTACTTTAAGTATTTACTCAACATGCTGCAGTGACACGAATAAGAGCGGGGACTGATATTTACTTGGCGTCTCCAGACAAGAACCGCCCTGTTATTCGGTTACGGACTGTTATTAATTTTTGACTCACACTCCGCCACCGTTCGTTACAGATATATATCCGGTGCTGCAATTATCCGTTGAATTAAACGTTTGCTTGCATCAAAAGTTTGGTACTTTCAAAACTTAAGTACGCTTTAAAGTTTCGAACTCAACTTTAGTTGGGCCTGGAGTTAATGCTTTGCAATAAAAGGGCCAATTGACATTTATGGACTCTAATTAGGATTTAGGATCTCTATCTGCTAGCGGACTCTAATAGGAATACGGACTCCTATTGATTGGGGTTTAAAATGGGGACCCCCTCTTATTATATATCTTAACACACATGCTTAAGTATGAAGTCGAACTTAAGTAGGGTTTCTTATATTCCTTCACTACACATTTTTTCAGCTTTATTTAAGCCTACTACAAGTGTTTACCGTCTTCGATAGACTAAAGCAACGTGATGCAAACATGAAGGGGCTTTAACGTCTTGTGGAAATTTTCTGGCGTTTATTTACTTCAACCACAAAGTAAAACCCTAGTGTTTACACAAATAATTTATTTCTAATTGGGTTCTCAGGAGAACTGCCGTCACCCAGAGTCCAAGCAACCCTTGGGACAGTAAAAAACCCCTAGTAAGCAATTCATTGAATGTAGTCTCAAAACTTAAGTATGATTGAAAGATTCTAACTCAACATTATTTGTTCCTGTAGTCATTTATGCACTACAATTAGGGATAATTGACATTTTTATAGACTCTAAATAGGGTTTAGCGACTCGATCCGCTTACGCGCTGTTATTAGAGCTACGGACTCCTATTGATATATTACTGAAAACGTTGCCCTACCTCATATTACCCTCCTCTTATTCGGGTCACTACTGTACAATTTATATTAAGAAACTAAACATTTTGTGCTATTAGATCCTCGATACAAGTCAGTTGTCGTTCAGTTGGACATCCACTGCAGCGGCAGCGCGTGTAAGTGAAGAATTAGGCAGGGTATACCATGTATATACCGATAAGTTTTATAAGATTCGAACCGCAGTGTAAAAATAAACCATAAAAACTTAATAACTCATTTTTTGTAAATGGTTCTCCGAAGAGCGGCCGTCAAGCTGAACTCGGACAATTTTTTGGGACTATAAAAACCCTCTAGTAAGCAATTCGTATTGTGACAGCGAAATTTTTAATCAAGTAAATTTATTCTGTGTTTTGCTTTTCTGGCATGAAAATCGCGTAAAATGCGTGGCTCTTGGAGGCAGACACTCCGTTTTGCTTGCGTTCCTTTGGAAATTGCTCTTGGTTCAGGGGGTAATCGCTACTATGAATGGAGAGTACAAAATTTGCACCTGAACTGAAAGTCCATTACCAGTTTAAATGTTCCCTGCTGTGTATTGCTTCCATTACACAGTCGGCGCAGTGCTGTTTGTTGCGGAAAAGGCGTAAGCAATGAATGCTAATGCTTGTCAGCCTGACGTCGGTCATGGTGATTTCAAAAGGCAAGTACGCACCTGATACCATACTTTGGCTCATGTATAGAACAGGGCCGGATCGTTTTCCTGCGGGGCTGTAATACAGTCAGTTTAAGCATTAGACTAACTTTTTTTGCTTAGGCTTAGGCTTTAGGAATATACCTAATACTGTGCCGCCCCTGTTCTTTACATTGGCCCATACTTTTAAGGTTTGTTCATCGTAAAGTTTACCAAAAATCTTAATATAGAAGAAGACTAAGGCACCAAATAACAGAAAAAATGTGATACGAATAATATTTTGCCAAGAAATGAAAAACGTGAATTTAGATTTACGAACCAAACTACGATACACCTTGAAAAAAAACTCAAATGTCTTCATAGGAAAAATATCAGTCCGTACAAAACGGCTGTGGTATAAAAGGCGACCGTACAAAACATGGCTGTGTAAAAAGAGGCCGGTTTGCTTTTTCCTCGATACACGCATTACTGTTTTACATATACCTGTTATATGTTTCCCCTTATACTGCCATGAATCAAATAACCGTTCTTCAAGCAAGGCAACTTACATACTGACGGTAGAAAATAGACGTTAGACGTTTATTTTTGATTATCGGTTTTATGTGTGTATTGTATTTCATTTGGGTTCGTTCCATTAGAGCAATTAACATTTAAAATATCCCACCATATAAAGGTGTAAAAGACAAAAATAGAAACACCTGTTGGGTGTGCTTAGATTCATTATCAAATGTATAAAAGTTGCATACAATTTGTATATAAGTATTTTAACTTCATCTGTCGCTGAGTTTAAAAGCAATGCTTATTTAGCATCTTATTTCATAGCTATGCTATTGTTTTAGCAGGAAAGTATATCGGATTGCGTCAAATACGGTCTCGCCCGAGTTATCTATGACTGACTTTTAAGTGTTAGATTATAGCGACTGCGCGCTAAGATATATCCTGTGATTTCACGGTCAGATCATTATTTTAACACTGAGCGACAAACTAAATTCCCGGCTAGTATCCTTAACATCTAACTGCTGCAAAATTATTCAATCCATTGTCAACGGGGAGTTACTACGATACCTGGTTTCAAATAATTGAATATCAAACAATAAACATGGGTTTCTGGCAAAGCACTTAACTTGTACCCAACATTTACAATGTTTTGATGACTGGTCTGTATCAAGAAAATTCAATCGACGTTGTTTATATTGATTTTGCTAACGCATATGTTACCGTTCCGTGTAAAATATGATACAGGAGCTCGCCTCTTCTGGTGTAAATAACTGTTTAAAACGTTGCATCGAACGAGTTTTAACAGATAAAAAGTTTTGTAACAAAGTTAACGGCTTATGATCAAACTATCGCTCTTTCTTTTGTGTGTTATTATTGTTCTATATCAATGATATTTTTGTTGACTTGCATAATGTTAATTATAAAATTTTTTCCGGTGATGTCAAAATTGATGTTCATAATCTAAAGATACTTAATCAATACTCCATATCGTTACAAAATGCTCTCGCTTTTATATCGAACGGTTGGCAAAAAGTGGCAACTTACGGTCTCGGCTCCCAAAATGCAAAGTATTACAAATAGGAAAATCTTTGAACAAAACGAGCTACTTTTTAAATGACGGAAACAACCCTCTAGAAAATTAATGTAAAAAATTGACGTTCATGTATTCAAGATTTCAAAAGTACAGCCACCGCAGCACTATTTCCAAGCGAGCTCATCAAACTATTAACATTCGATTTCGGTTTTTTTAACTACAGATACGAAGGTCCTGTTAAAATCAGACCTAACATACGTCCAAACACTTCTCGTCGGATAGGAATTCGAGTTTGGTCACCATGCTATCTTCGAAACAAAAATTCAGTTGAACAGGTTCAATGACAATTTACCCGTCGTCTGTTTCGAAGACTCTGTTGGCAGCCGGTCCCCTTTAACGGACGACTTATTATACTAAATATAGAATTTCTTGAACTGTGCAGATTACATTCTGATGGTACATTAGGAATTGAATGCGAAAACTGATGCATGTTCAGAGTTAATTAAGTTATCTAATGTCTTTCAAAGCAGGGGCCATCCAATGACACTCGAAAAAAAAGAAAATTTCGAACAAATTTTCTGAAGCACTCATTTTCCGTTCGAGTAGTATACTGCGGCAGCACGGAGCATAGGATCATATAAATTTCTATTGAAACAAGTATACCTAAAAGCATGAATATATCATGATTGAAACTGGGAACTTGTCGTGTGTGGAAACCTCTTCTCTGCAGTACTCCTCTGTGCATCCCTATAGATACCGAACTTTTTGTAATAAAACTAACTGTGGATTTATTCAATTTAGGAATAAGTAGGAATGTACTCTTTCTAGCTTTACCTTTTATTATATTCGAACGTATTTCACACCTTCAATGACTAAGATAACTTGGATTTAACGTTTGTATTAAATGCGTACTTTCTCATGCTTTAGATCCAAATAAAGTTATTGTATTCTTAATCGGTTGCCTTCGCCAACCATCTACGCATTATCTGAAATTACTATTAGCAACTAAGCTTTCGCAGAAATTATAAAATAATGACAAAACCTGTTCAAATCCGTGTCGTAGGAATTCCAATGCCTCCGTACGTCGAAGAGTGTTTTTTCAAAACCACGACTGCTGAACAAGTTGGCCCTTTCGAATGTACGCATCCTGGTATAAGTATAATATATTTGAGAATTATGTTCAAATTAGCTTTCGGAATATTCAAAATTGTTCCTGTTCGGCTACAGTCACTTAGATCAGGCTTATGTTTGAAGAATATAACCACCATTCATAACTTACTTGCGAACGCAGTATCAAATGAAGATGGTGATATCAGCGCAACATCAGTGCGACCAGATGATGAAAATATTATCAAAAACAACAAGTACAAGCTTTTGAATCCAATCTCAGCAAGTAGACCAGCAGCATTAGTCCCGTCGCAATATTCGCTGATGTTTAACGATATGTGGTTTTTTATGCCTTTTGGTTTCGAAGTATGTTTTGGATTTGCAAACGTTCAAACAAACTAATTTCACATAAAGGTGTCAGCCCAAACCGAAATAACAGTTTGGCCTAAGATGTCTTTGGGCACAACTTGTAATGCTAGTCACATAGTTTTTTCAGTCAATATCACAAATTAACAGTTAAAGACATTGATTAAGGCATCGACGTTTGAGCAACAAATTCAGCTCATGTAATATAAGTCAGGGGCGGAACGTGTTTCTGCGGAACTGCAATAAAATTAAGTTACGCAATAGACTCGTTTTTTGCTTATGTTTACGCTAGGCTTAGGTGTAAGCCCATTCTCTTGCTAGGGCTTCAGCTTTCGCGTAGGAATATGCTTATACTACTGTTACAGACGTTCTATGCATTGGCCTAAACTTCCATGCTATATTAGGTGTAAACCATTCTTACGCTAAGGCTTCAGTTTTGACTTAGGCTTATTCTTTTTAGGCTTAGGCTTTAGGAATATGCTTATAGAATACAACTGTTGCGGTTCTTCTATGGGCCAATGTAAAGAACAGGAGCGGAACAGTATTATAAACTTATTCCTAAGCCTAAGCCTAAGCCAAGCAAAAAATTCGTCTGAAGCTTAAAGCTTATTTCATTCTAGTCCCGCCGAAAAACGTTCTGCAACTGATCTTTGCATGGGCCCTTCTATGCATTGGCCAAAACTTCTATGCTGTATTAAAGTAGTTGCTGCGAGCGGTTCGAAATCAATTGTTCATGGTTCGAGTCTGCTTGGCGGATCAAAACATACTAGGTGGCTGAGGCAATCGTAGAAAAAAATTCATTTTATAAAATGTTAAAAAAATGATATCTGTATTTTCAGATATATGCATGCATTGTGGCTGTCTTGATGCTTTCGTATGTCATTTGGTTTCTTTTCGTTACTTCAAGTCGAAGGACTGTTGACTCATTTTTCGATATATTTTGGAACACAATTCGTATCCTTTTAAGCCAAGGATACGAGTCAAATATACATCAGCATAAGGCGGAAAGATACGTCTCGACGATTTTATACTTTACGAATTTTGTCATTGTTACATTGTTTTCGTCTCAAGTTCTTCGACTGGTGCTCATACAACAAGTTGTAGATCCGAATACTTTTTCAGCCGATCAAATTTGTTCACTGATTGACAGAACTGCGAGCCGCAATGTATGGAAATTACTTCTTCCTTGCATTGATGACACTATTGCTGGATGTAAACAATTCTGGAGGAAACGTCTTCCATTTGTCATTGGCAAAACGCTCTCGAGGCAAAGTTGCTTCAGTTTAAAAGAGTTCAATCGATATGAATATATTCGTTTGCCCAAAAATTCTACACTAAATGATGTTATTTCAGCAATTCGAAACAAGCTGCAAAGCGTTAGTGCCAAAATTTTTGTTTATTTTCACACCGTTGAAACTGTTCAACATATTTTGAATACTCCTGCGGTTGGCGGTTACACTGCGGTTCCTTTAAAGGCAAATGACATCACACAGCGGTTAACATCTTCGTACGTTGTACCTTCGTCATCTCCGTGGCTAAATGTATTCAACGCGGCGATTGCTGATATACAATTAGCTGATTTTGAAGATTGGGCAGCAAAATATGTGGCAAAACGAGATAATTATCTGAACCCAAATGTCGTCAACAGTCATTTAATGGTCGAATCAATTGCTTTTACTCAACTAAAAAGTCTTTTTTGGACTCTTAAAATATTGTACTCTATAGCGGCGCTCTATCAACTTGTTGAATATGTTTTATTTTCAGTGAACTTTACCTAACAAGTTACTGTTGCATATATTTGAAGTAGCAGATAACGTTTTATGTACCATTTTGTTGATTAAACAAATCTAGCGGGGTCTTTTCTGTTATGCCCAACTCGCGTTTGCCCAAAAATTGTTGATTTAAATATTTTGTATATTTGGGCTTCTCATGACCCCCCTATCATTTCACGCCTAAATTTGGATTCTTGAAAAACTCGATTTTTAAGGGCCTAGGTCAGCTCTTGGGACACAAAACAATTTTCAAAAAGTTAGACAATTTATATACCATTGGACGCAGCGTGCGAAACTGAGAGGCGTGGAATGATTAGGTGAGGTTATGAGAAGATCAAATATGCAAAAATTTTCAAAATCGAATCACGTTTGGGCAAACGCGGGCTGGGGTGGCGGATAACCAAAAAACCAATCTAATGGATCATCCAGAAACGACGCACAAAAAAGCCCCCCAGGGGGGACAAACCAAAAGGAGACACCAACAACCCCGACCACAAACACCAAATAACGAACCATAAGACGTGTGAAAACAAGTTGTTAACGCAAAAATTTTACGTTCAACACCCGTTGCAGTGTGCTAAAGCTTCAAAACTTTGTGCTTCTTCATTTTATATTAATACGAATGTTTTAGTAAAAATACAGCTCAATCCCATGGTACACAACTGATAGTTATAGCACAACTTTGTGTGTCTCAGAGATTTACGTGCATGCTGTAACGATGCTCCAAGTGTACTATTTCCAGACGAGTACTGGGACGCAAGAATTGCGCACGAGGGAAGCGTTAAACACACTAACGTTTGAGCTGTGCACTAGTGTAAAACGTGCTCAGCACGACTGTGTTAGCACGAGTGTTACCGTGCTCAGCACGAGTGCGTTAGCACGAGTTATACAAAACTTTTGCATGGGTGTACTGCTCAAAGTTGATGCATCGAAAAAAGCTTCAAGTGCTATATTCTCGAGTCTTAGCAAAACAAAGCAACAAATTTTCACCAAGATTTTTTCATTTTTCTTTTTTCCAATTGGGTTACTGCCAGAACAATTTTCAACGCTGCATTGATATTTTCGGAAGCGTGAGAACGATCATCACGCGACAAATTTTTGGCTTTGCTGCAACTTTCATAGTTATCGTGCGAAGACTACGTTAGTTGTAATCTGTTTACATTGAGAAATTGGGCGGGTATGCAAAATTTCAAAAAAGCTATAACGCTGGTGTGGTTTGTATTTAAACCTTAAAATTTTGTTTAATATCCGCTTTTGCGTGCCCCTCTCGTCTATAGCAGTTTGGAACACGTAAGGCACTATGAACCATGCCTCAATTGCCGAGAACGGTTGTAACACGGTGGTTGTAGTACATCTCGTAATGCGTACAAGGTGTCCTTAACGCAAAATGCTATAGAAACCAATCACAACTTGCAGGTTGTTAACCGTAGCGTTAAGCGCGTAATAGTGCCTGTACAAGAGGTTTGAGACGGCCTAGAGCCCGTCTCATTTAAATGCCCTTTGTTGCAAAGGTATCTGATTCAGAAGTTTTGGTATTTTTAGAATCCGTAATACCCGATCAAATTGTATTTGTATAAAATTCTAGCATAGCTAAACTAGAATCAAAACTTATTCTTACCAGTTTTCGTGAAAAATGAAATTAAATGATTTTGATTCTGAAAGTACCCCCTGTTATTACCTCAGTGTTCCCCACGGATTTTACAAATCCTATTTTTGACTTGCTAGTAAGAAATTTTGGGATAATTTGCATGACAATATGATATCTTGCTTAATAAGTAATGTGTAAAGAAACCATGTGCTGTTTTTACAAAGCTGGTGGTTTTATCGAAACTTATGAAAGGATCAGAGAGACAGCGTGCATATATAACCTATGTAAGTCAGCTTTTACTATACAAATAACGTTAATGAGTAATTACTGCTGAATTTTAATATATGCAAAAAAAATTTATTCTAGATCTCTTTTAAAAGTACTGTTTTTCGGGTATCTGGTTCAAAATTATTGAAATTTCTAGGATCTTTAATATCCGGTCAAGTGGCATTTGTTCAAGATTCAAGAATTACGATTTACAGTAAAAAATGGAGTTCGCAATTTTGATCTTGAGGAATAGTACCCCCGATTTTAGTCCGCTTTTCCCCTGGATTTTTGAAATCCGAAATTTTGACTTCCATGTAGAAGTTTTGAAATACTAATTTTCGACTTCCATGTAAAAGATGTCTGGCTTTTGCATGTATACTACATATTAAGTAAGCAAATTGTAAATATGATAGTCCACGCATACATAGAAGTACATTTACTACTAGAGTGGCGTTATATATTAAAACGACACAGCAAAATAATAATTTCAGTAGCCGCTGTGGCTCAGTGGGTTATAAGAATGTCTGATTTAGTCAGTTATGGGTCATGCAGTAGGGAATCGATACCTACTCAGGGATAACAGTTAAGGAAAGCGACGGTAATTTTCAGAGTTCCCAGTTTTTTTATGAACGTTATTCAGTTGAATAGTGTAAACTTTCAACTAGTTTTAAATGTTTCAGAAAAACGACTTTTTTATATTTTTGCATGTTTAGTAAATAAATATTGGCTTTGGTTTTTTTCAATTGTGCGGTGTTATGGTCTGAATTATAGCTTGCAAAGTAAATCTGCATCAGTAGTAAAACAAAATTATTAGATTCCTGATTTTCGCAATTATCTTCCGCGTATAGAATCACAGCTACATGTAGTGCAGAAGCAGGACAGGGTGTGGGCTTCCCCATATTTAATGGTGTTACAAGGGTTATCGGCGCGGGATCTGAGATTGTTCGAGTTCTCCCCCGGTTTCTCTTTGTCAGTTGTGTGAATGGTTCATTTCGGGTTTGTTAAAGTATGACTTAAAAAATTGGGGAGCGAGAAATTTCTTTGATTATAAAGAGCCTGAGCAAAACCAGCGACATGCTTGGCGCGTTTCAAACCTGCGTTGATTTTTGTTTGAACTGATTAAGGTGCGGGTCGTCCCTATTCGGGAGGTGGTCCCGTTATTGAGCGACACGAGAATGGCCTTTCCGGTTTAGATTACGTAGTACTATCTACCTCTTGTTCCTTAATAATTGGGTTTATAAAATAAAGTTTGAGGCACGTGTTCAACAGCGTCTTTGTAAAAAATGTAACCATAATTTAACTTTGTAGCATAGTCACATTTTAAGAAATTATTTCGATTAAACGAAATAGATATTTGAAATGCTTTCTGTACGTGGTTTTATATTCGCCTCTATCGTAAGTTATTTGCACTAAAGGCTTCATCGTAGTCTTCAGGCTGATTACGTTTGTTATATTCTTCGGTTGCGCGGGCGGCCATATTAATTTGTCTTCCTGCAAAAGTTTAATGAATATTGTATTGTAAACAAAACATCGTGTTCAACATCTGTTTTAAAAACCGATCAGTGTTTTACACTATAGTATTAACTCTTTCTCACATGAATGTGTTCAACTGAATCAAAGGAATGCATTCAAGATAGGATTCAAATGTGTACGTTTTGATGTCGGACGCCTCTTTTGCATACTAATACTCGACTGTAATCTCGCCTACCCATGCTCAACTCTATGTGATAATGGGTAAAAAAAGCGTAGCATACTATCGGACATATTTCCGCGAAACAGTTGGGCATACACTGGTTCGCAACCGGTTAAACTTTGTTACTTACTATTATTTAATGATTCACGCACAATTCGAATATCCATCTGGTTTATAGTAAAATCTGCATGTTCAATAATCGTTGCATGCTTTGCTTGATCATAGTCACAGATGAGCAATTGCAGCATTGCAGGTTGGTTGCTGTGCAGTAGACCTCTGATCAACGGAACCAACAAATGATCACCGAGTGACATTATCAAGTTTAGCAACAAATCGTTTTTGTCACTTGTCCAAACGCATTCCTAAAATTGAAAAAATTTCGTTCGCAGTTTCGTCAGCTAAAGTTACCATCTGTTTATATTGGTTGTAACTAGACATCCGTCTACCGTTTCCGGTAAAAATCGTATTCTGTATCGATTGTATAAAATCACAGAAAATTCGTGTATAATTTAAACACATATATGATTGAACTTGTTGTTTTCGTCATTCTACTGTTGTTAACAAAGCGAGATCAACTGCGTTTGTAAATTGTTGAAATATATTCAGTCCATAAACGGTTAACAGGCGAAAAATTGTATACGTCATAGGTATGGGCATATATTGAAACATTCGTTAAAATGTATATCTAATACACGTCTTCTGTTCCTAATTTTACTCCAGTGTCATCACGTCCACTAGTTTCCACGTTTCTAGTAAAGTTCTCTCTGTCAATATTACTTTTTGGGGCGTAACAGTAGATTAAGCGTATTCCTAAGCCTAAACCTAAAGTCTAAAGCGTTGCAAACATGTGTTCCTAAGTCTAAGCGTAGGCAAAAAATGTAATCTAGAATCTAAACTTACTCTTTTATAGACCCATCAGAAACCTGGACGCCTCTTAAAGTAACATGGGCAGTTCGCTCAATAGAGCAAGTAAGCACACCTAATTTAAAAGTATCTAAATCGTTTTTAATCTATAATTAGGCTTAGGTTTACGCGTAGGTTTAAACCAAGATTAGGCGAACTAGGCAGGCCCCTCCTTGTCATCATGGGGTTTTTGTAAACTGTGTAGGCAGTCAGCTTTAGTTAGCATTTTAACTAACGATGTGTTGTATTTACGGCGCAAAAGGTTTATAAAGACAATTTACTTCAGAAGTTTTCACGAGCTCCGGTTAAAACAAGAGTAAACTGAGTTCCATTTGGTTAACTTTTTGCGTTGTCCACTTTATTTTGTGCCAGCTGTGTACTAATTAGGAACGCCTTTTTCCATCTATGCGATTATTTTAGAAAAAATGGTAGCAATTTAAAATTGCATTTGAAAACTATTACAATTTCTCACTGCTACAGATTTTCAAAATTCGACAAGTAAATTGGTAAAGGCAATTGAAGTTCATATTTTGTCAGACGTATTCGCTTAATTTTTGCCATATTTCTTGTTGAATTTAGTGTTTGGTTTAGTTTGCTTTGTTGTTCGAATAATAGTAACGTTACATAAAGTCACAATTTAAATTGATAAATAATATTTGTTAGGATGCCGGCATCTGAATAAAAAAGTTACTACATTTTAATAGGTTGTAATTTTTTGTTTTGAATCTTGTGCTGTTGTGATATCAAGCTTTACTTTCTTTTGGTTTTAGGCTCCTAATACTTAACAGTTAACTTTATTCGCTACATTTTTTGAAAGTTTATGTGGCGTAATGCGAAGTTATAATTTTACTGTGAGTGCAAAGCCCAATTTATATTTGTATACGAGAAAGTCTTTTGAAGGATTTCCGAGATTTGGAAATCGATTAGAAATGATTTCTGCAGTTGAAATGTTGATTTGCACACAAAAGTTTATGTTCGTTTTGTAATCAAATTAATTGCATTTTTCATTCCGTGTTTTAGCAAACGGTTAAGCTGAAAGCATAACGGATACAATGCTATTCTGCTGCATTGTAAACCGATATCGATATACCAAGTCGTGGAGACAAGTACTGCCAAATTAGGGTTGCGCTATACTGTTTTGTTGACGTAAGCGCCGTGCGTCACCCGTTCGGCGCCGTCCGTCAGGTGCAGTCCGTCTCCCCCGTATGGCGTCGTCCGTCAGGTGCAGTTCGTCTACCCCGTATGGCGCCGTCCGTCAGGTGCAGTTCGTCTCCCCAGCGCATAAAAGTCTCCAGGACCAAATAAAGTTGAGTTAGAAAGTTTAAAGCGTCCTTCAGTTTTAAACCTTGCATTATCGCTCAAGCTATTGACACAAGACAAATAAATGAATAATTCATCGGATATTTGCAATACTAAATATATCAGTAACGAAGGGTAGCAGAGGGCGGGTTAAAAATAAATAACAGCACGAAACCGAATAAGAAGGGGGTACCCTCTGGAGAGTCAAAATAAATATCAGTCCCCCTCTTATTAAGTATGCTTTAAAATTTCGAACTCAACGTTCTTGTAGTCATTTATGCACTGCAATTAGAGATAATTGACATTTATGGACTCTAATTAAGGCTTAGGGACTCGATACGCTTACGGACTGTTATTAGGGATACGGACTCCTATTGATTTATTGCTGAAAACGTTGCCCCACCTCTTATTACCCTCCTCTTATTCGAGTCACTACAGTACAATTTATATTAAGAAACTCAACATTTTGTGCTATTGGATCCTCGGTACAAAACAGTTGTCGTGCAATCGGACATCCACTGGGCAGCGCGTGTAAAGTGAAGAATTAGGCAGGATATACCACGTATATACCGATAAGTTTTATAAGATTCGAACCGCATTGTAAAAATAAACCGTCAAAACTTTAACAACACAGTTTTTGTAAGTTATCCATTGTGGTGCAGTACCAGATCTTCCTATGACAATTTTTGTGATTGCCATTAAAATGTTATGGCTAAAGTTAATACGTTCGCTAAACGTTTAGGTTTAGGTTTAGTATAAGAACCAGTCGTTATAGTTAGCATGTACCCTTTATTTCTTATTAACGTAGCATAATATATTTTTGGCGGATCTGTGTATTTATTTATTTACGAATGCTGTAGATCATAAATGTTATGCAGTAGGGCGAATCTTCCTATTGGCTATATATGAAGTTAGCTTTTAACCCTTTCACTCATAGACTATACTACGAGCAAGTATAAAATACAAATAATATACGAGCAATACAGACGCTGGGAGCAGTGTTTATTACTTCTGATATATATGTCCAGTGCAAAATCTCCACAAGACGTGACAGTCCCCTCGGACTCTAGCGTCAAGATCCTGTAGCTCAGTGGTCTGCGTAAACACCTTTCTCTCGTGAGACTAGTGATCGAATATTACCTAAAAATTCATGTAAGAAGGGGTTAACGAAATACTTCTCAGTTAGTATCTTTTGTCGTAGCCCAAGTCGTAATTCAGCACAATTCCGAATTGGGCTAGTCCAAAGCGGAATTGCGACTAGGGCTAACCCAATGCGGAATCGTCAGATAAATCTGTGTGTTTTATAATTGGTCACTTTATAGTTGTAATCCTGCTTGATTCCGCTTTGCTCACGAAAACAAACTGGTAGGTAGCCAACAGGGTACAACAAAAATTAAAGTTTAGTTCGTAGAAACAATGCTGTAGCGAGAGTCTGTGCTTTGCCAGTAGTCCGTATGGAGGGACTCTGTATTGTCCTTACTCCCTTGGAGCGCTTTCAGGACAAAACTGGCTCTCTAAGTACAGGGTGTGCGTTGTCATCAGGCCCTCGTTATAGCATCGTTTTTTGATACTAGTCTTAAGGGGGTGGGTGGACAATATTTTACAACTATGCGCACATTATTACGTGAATGATCCATACATGTTTTCAGGTGACCGTGTACGTTCACAGTCTTTATTGGGTTTCAATAAACAACGCTGGAAAACCAGATAAAGATGCCGAGTGTTATTCTAGGGGAGTAACAGAATGTCTCAGTATTTTTCTATTACTCCTTAACCTAAGCCTATACTTCAGCGTAAAAATGGGTCTATAGCTAAGCCTAAGCCTAAGCGAAAATAATAGTCTTTAATCAGTGCCAGGCGGGCAACTTTTGGTCATCACCGAATAAAACAAAACATTTATAATATATTTCTAATGCTGTTTTCGTAGTTTTATGTGTGTTGTCAGAATACCTGCTAAAATAATTAATATTGCATAACTATGACAATTCATAGATTCATAACGAAACTTTTACAACAGGCATTACTACCTTCAACAGTATTAACTTCTGCTTTTTACAAGTCTACCAGCATTTACTGAATCTTCGACTTCTAGTGTCGCTTCGAAACCACCGAAACTAAAGAAACCGAGACCAGTCAATGCAGACTTACTGTGAGTGAGACTGAGACTACCATCCCTGATTTTAGCCACCACTATTTTATAGTACCCACGGAAAACCGGATGCCCTTAAAAGGAACATAAGCCAAACGAATGTTGCAACTGAACGCAACGCTACCAAACATAGAATAGTATAATAGGCACTTTGTTCAAGTGTTAGAAATGTATAGGCGTGAGATGATAAATTTTGTAACGTACACACTTTGGGCACCTTAAGCCATGGAAGAACCCTTTATTGCCCGTTGCATACTGCGGTATGCGTAAAGTTTTAAGGCTCACAAAATTTTTTCAAAACATTTAACAACTTAGTTAGTGACCAAATATAATTAATTATAAGGTGAGTGCATTAATCATTTTAACATGTAATATCTAACACAGTACTTTGTATGCCATAGCGAACTGACACAACATTCCCTCCCTACACGCTGACTGCAAAGTTTTTGGTTCGGGCCTCGTTTTTAAAAACCAGTAAATATACTCACATGTACCTTCTCGTACGACTAAAACAATGTGTGAATAAACGTTAAATGCCGCAAAATTGTTACGGCCCATTGTATATCAAGATATATAATGGTTTCAAAATCGTGCATACTCTAATATGCATTGGGCAAAATTCAAATGGGTCTTCCTATTCAGTATGTATACCTGAGTATGCATTGGGGTAAAGTAGGCTATCGATTCTAATATTATTCTGCATACCTGAATATGCAATGGGCATTGAGAGACGTGTGATTCTAATAGCGTTCTGAATTTTTTACAGCAATTATCTACTTTTATAATGCGCTAAACTATGCCATTCACGTGGTATCCAGAGCGCCGCAAATTTAAGCATAGTGGTGTTGGTAAATCAAGCATAGATAGCGATAGTGATGACGACTGTGCCGGCAATGTGTCTGACGACGACATATCAGATCATGATGACCCGGAGTGGACACCTGTGCAAAAGGCATTGAAGATTCGGATGACGAATCGAGTACTGATATGAATGATGATAGCCAAGATGAGAGCAATATTGAACACAGTGGCGTTGGCGACGCCAAAGATGGTCGTATTAGTCCAACTAACTGGAACCGAACATCTTTATTTGACGTTAAAATTGGCGAATACAGTAACAAGTTTGCACTAAAATTTGAAGTTGATACCAAGAACGTGAGTGCAATGATATTTTTTAACCAGATGTGGCCTGACGAAATAAATTTCCACATAACCAGCAGACCAGCATATATTTGGAGCAAGACAAAATTGAAGGGCGGAAAATATATATCAAACCAATTTCAGTGCATGAAGTTCGTCAAGCGCTGGGTATCTTAATGTACGCTATCATTGTGCGATTGCCATGTATGAGCGATTACTGGACAGAAGTTAATCGGCAAGCGGCAGTTATTACCGTAATGTCAAACAATCGGTAGGTTCAATTTCAGTAATTTGAAAAACGTTAAGTCAGATTTATGAAGTTGTGTGTGATTGATTTTTATACTCTTGTGGTTAGTTGTTTTGGTAGTGTATGTTTTGTTTGTGCACCAAGGTGTTTTTAACATATCCTAATGTTTAATCGTATATTCGGTCCATGTACCTCTACGCGACATTGGTTGTGTATTTTATAGGTTTTACGAAATCGTTCAAAATCTCCACTTCAACAACAATGCGCGTATGCCTGCGCGAACGGATGTCAGTTTTGACCGTCTCTACAAAATTAGTCCAATAATCGACATGGTCAACAGCGCGTTCATTACTTCTGTTGAACTTGAGGAACATCACTCAATTGACGAAATGATAAAGTTTTCCGGTCGACAAAGTTTGAAACAATACATGCCAGGAAACCCCATAAAATGCGGCTATAAGGTATGTCACGCTGCGGAACAAGCGGGTATATTTACTGGTTCGAAATATACGAAGGCGCCAGCAAGCAAATCAACGTTGTGGTTAGAGAAACGCCTATTGCGTCAGGAACAGCAGAACAAGCATGTGTGACTACAACACGTACAGCACGAATATCACGGCGCAGTTCGGCGGTATCTAAGTCAGCAGGCTTGTCGTCTGCTGCTGCATTCAGCTCCGATCCTTTGGGCACACGAGTGGTAAAGCGGGCAGTAATGGGACTCGCGCAAAATGGCAGTATATATTGACAACTTCTACACTTCAATTCCGTTTTTGCAGTGGCTCACACAAAATGGCTACTGGGCAGTAGCTACTGTACGCCGAAACCGAACACCAAAATGCCCGCTTTTAAATGAAAACGAACTGAAAAAATTACCACGTCGAAGCATGGAACCATTTGTTTTAATGACGAAAATAGTATTACGTGTGTCGCTTAAAACGATAATAGTCCTGTTTACTTTGCCTCAACTACCTTGGAAGCAGTTTACCAGATCAGTTCAGGCGATATGATCGACAGCTGTACGAATACGTCATGGTGCAATTTCCAATACTGCTTAATGCGTACAATAAACATATGGGCGGCGCTGATTCGACTGATCAAATGGTAGCACTTTGTTCTAATCATTTCCGCTCCAAAACATGGTATGCTTTAAACCTGTTTTATTTTTATTTCGCTGAGTCGAGCAAGTTTCAGTTTTAGCGTTTTGGACTCAACTTTAATATTGCAGGTACCGTCGCATTTTTACCAATGTGTGGATATGACACTATAAAACTCGTGGCTTTTGTACGGATTGTGGCTTAAAAATCCGCCAGCAAACTTGCGAAGTAAGTTTAAAGAATTCAAGCTTGCTTTGGCTTGAGACCTGATGGAAAAACCTGATTATGTTCCTTCCGAAGAATACGATTTGAAGAACCAGAGCCACCTCCGCCAAAACAACGCAATCTTTTGAAGTGCCACTCAACCAGCGAGCGGGCGCGATTCGACAAATATGATCATTGGCCAATGTTTTTACCGGACAGAAGAGTTCGATGCGACCAATACCCAAACTGCAAGCTTGTGACCAAATGGATATGCTCCACGTGCGCCAAGAACACATGTGTAATACACCGAAAACTGATGATGATACCTGATTTTACAAATTCCATCAAAAACTGAACTGATATTACAGTTTGGTTAACTATTTTGAACATGAAAATTGTTATTTCTGTATTGTTCAATGCATACTGGGGTATGCATTGGTATGAATAAATGTTACAGATCTTGTACCCAATGCATTCCCCAGTATGCGATCCGTACTTTTTGTCTCAAAGATAATTTGTGGATTTTTTCTTTTTTTATGTTAATTTGTTCATTGAACCTCGTCTAGTCAATTTCATTTCAGTGTTGAAAAAATATTCCGGGCAATAACGGGAAGCCATGGAAGGAAGAATTGAAAGCTACGTTCTGAATTTTGTGGTAATCTAGCATTAGATTTGAATTTATTATCCGGCTCCGGCTCCGCCAGTTTTTGGTGTCCGGTTGCACAACGGTAGAAAATAGGTGGCGATTACTTAGCCAATCAGAAAAAAGTATTTGCATCAACCAAGCTAGTAACCAATCGCCAGGCGTACTCTTGTTGCATAGAAAAAATTACGCCGTAGGCTAGCACAAGTCATTGTTACACCCTGGACAAGCCCAATTTGGAATTGGGCTGAATTACGACTTGGGTATGCAGCCTACAATTTATCAAACAGTATAGCAAATAATTAGACAAATAAAAATACACAAGATACTGTAGTGCAAATAAACACAGATAGCATTTTATTCGCGTTTTTGATGTTCAACATTGGGAAGCGAAACAGTAGAATAAGTATATTCCTAAGCAAACCCTCAACGAAGCTTATAGCCTAAGGAAAAAATTAGTTTATAAGCTTAAGCTTACTTTATTATAGTCTACGAAAAATTGGTTCCCTCGTCAAACTAGACTAACGGCCAATAGTCTTATGACAATGGACAACTGTGTCCAAATTTTCGAGTTTAAATCTGTTACTTTGGGTCAAACATATAGTCTTAAACCATAATTACGCTTAAATATTATGGTTTAGTTTTTAATGGTCTAACAACTTATGCGAAGCAAGAAATAAAAAACAATCTACGCGACATAAAAATACCCATTATGCGCAATGTTTGACAAATTCGTTCATACGCGTATGCATGAAATAAAATCTCCGCAAAACGTGAAAGTAGGCGCCTTGCGCACGAGAGCCCAGAGTTCAAATCGTAGCTTAAAGTTGCATTCAGATGAAACAGAAAATATTCATGCGTAAAAGGGTTGCGTACAAATGTACCATATATATTGATTGTTTTAGCACTAAATTTACCGGAAATGATTAACACATAGCGGTTTTATGAATTATTTATATGGTAATGAGAACGGTTACTTTTAGGGGCATAACAGTAGATTAAGCGTATTCCTAAACCTAAGCCTAAGCGTTCTAAAAATGTGTTCCAAAGCCTAAGCGTTGTAAAAATGTGTTCCTCAGCCTAACCCTAATCCTAAGCCTATGCAACAAAATGTAATCTAGAATCTAAACCTACTCTTTTATAGATCCAGCAGAAATGCGGACGCCCCTTAATGTAACATGGGCCATAAGGGCCATAAGTGAAAAGAGCATAGCTAGGAGGGATTATGGATCGAGTCATTCCTTTTTCAGATTTTTCTTCAGACGTTTTTAGCAACTTTTTTAATTGGTAACACAAGAAAGCAGCGTTCGCAATTAATAGATAACGTAAAGTAAACACTCTTTGTAAAATCGTGGTTTACGATCCTGGTGACGCAATGGTAAAAACCACTACAAAAACAAATCATATTCATCATTGTCATCAATATTAGCGCTGTTAGCAATCCTTTTCTGTCGATTTACGTCAGTATTTAACTCGGTTCGGCGGCGTCCTACCCTGTTAGATGTGGATCGAGGCCTTGGTTCGTTCGTTGGGCCACTTTCTGTAGGCATCGGGGTATCGTCATGACCCTGGTCGTCATCTCCGGCCGGATTCTGTGGCGTTTGTTTGACGGTAACCCACGAAAAATATTTTGGCTCACAGTTACGCATACTGCCGCACCAACGTTCATCGTTTAACGGCGGGCACGCCCTGCCGCCACGGTTCGGGCGTTGTGTAACTCGTCGAGTTCGAGTTTTAACCCCAAATCCACAGGTTTTACTGCAGTCACTCCATGCAGCCCATGGTTCTGTATGGCAATCTAAAACGCGTAATTTTTAGTATTAAACCTTTTTGGAACAGGCGTAAAAACTTTGATTTATGGAATCTAGATGTCACACCCCTTCGTCCCTGGTCTATTCTATAAAAACTTAAACTAACTTGATTTAAGCTTACGCTAATTTAGCAGCATTAAACTAACTTTCTAGATTAACTTAACTAGTAACGTCGTAGGTTTGTGCTGAAATCCATTTAGAATCTTACATATTTATAGTTTAAGCTAAACTTGACGAATTCTTAGATACACAATTTCTGGGCTGTACTTGTTACTTAAATCAAAAAATATGTTCAACTTAAACCCGTGTTAAACTTTAAAATAATGTTAGCCTAAGGTAAGCAAACAATTCTAGTTCAGATCGTTCGTCTAGCCATTTAAGCTTTACATAAACTCATATTCAAAATTAGTTAAGCTGTAATGTAAAGTACTGTAGTGACCCGAATAAGAGGAGGGGCTGATATTTGTTTGGCCTCACCAGATGGTAGCACCTGTTATTCGATTAAGTTCGGACTGTTATTTATTTTTAACCCACGCTCCGCCATCCTTCGTCACTGATAAGTATCCGGTACGGCCACAATCCGTTCAATTAAACGTTAAGTTGTCTTGTGCCAATAGCTTGAGCGATAATGCAAGGTTATACTTAGGAATGTTCCTTCAACCTTATTATACCCACGTAAAAGTTTACTCATTCTACCTGGAACGTTGGGTTGAGTAGGAAACTACTGGCTGAGTATTGATAGTTTCAAAATCCTAAAAATTTAAATCACTACCAAGACGTTCGCTTTGTTGATCTGCCATCGGTCGTTTTGAGGGTTCAACTGGAGCCATTGATTCCGAGCGTTTTCCGTGGTGACCTCGTGAATGACCCAAAAGTCCAGTCAGCGGCTCGCCCGCTCTCAATCTTGCTTCTTCTTCACGCTCAAGCTTTTCAAGCTCTTCAAGATCAGTCAAACTGTTTGCGTTCATTTCACGCTGATGCGGGACTTCGGCATACTAAAAAGGTAAAAAAGTTTCTTTAAAGACAATGGTTGGTTTTCTGAAACCCTACTTAAGTACGACTTCATACTCACGTATGTGCTGAGCATTTACTTAGCCAATAAAATGCGTACTTTAGTTAAGTAAATACTTATATTACGGACTTATTTTGATGTCGATGTTTTTACCTTGGTGTAACTGTGAGATTGTAGACTGATCTTGCCGCTTAATATAAAGCAAAATTAAGGCTTCCTGGTTACGATACAAGTTCAATTTTGGCATTTATTTGTTTTTGTCCAAAAAGTTAGTATTTACTTAAGTCGGCTACTTAAGTAATTACTTAAGCATACGTTAAGTAAATACTTAAGTAAAATTTCGGAAACTCAGCCAATATGTACTATGCAAATGATATGCAAAACACTAGCAAGAGAAGATGATTGGGTTTGGTGAAAGTGCTTGGAAATAGCTGGTTTTTGTTTTGATTGGGCTGAACTAACGCCTTCTGATCATTATCACTAAGCTAATTTAATCAAATGAAATTTTACGGCACTTGGCAACCAACAAACATTTCATTAGCATCTCTATGATGGAACCGCGAGGTCAAGTAGCAACTTTATCTTCGGGTAAACGCCAGCCGGGTAAGAAATTTTTGACATGGGTGCGCCGATGGGTAATAATTTTTAGGCGAGGGTAAGATTTGCTACTCTAGTAAACACCTAAACTGTCGATCGCAATCGGCAACGCCGCATCTGTGCGTGCGAATGTATTTCAATAAGGTACATAGTGACGCTGCTTCTACGATACGATGTCCGCTGAAAATTCTATTTGGGAGGCACCGAATAATTTTGGGGACCCCATACAATTCCAATTCAAGAACGTGTCTATTTGAGGGGATACAACCCCTATGTGTCCCCCTTCCCCATGGCGACGCCCTTGCTGTTACAAACTATTTGTCAATTTTATCATAATTTAAGACGCTTTTCGGTGCCGACACTGTCCAATCTAACTTGATTCGTACGCCATTGTGCATCTCAACTAATACAGCAAACTATGAAAAGTATATACTACATTCACCACCTTACCGTTTTTACGAATTTTTGAGTCGAAATCAACTTAAATTCAAGTGCACCAATAGGAGGCAGTTCGTCTAAGTCAGGGTAGTAAAATGAACTGGCGCGATGGCGTGGGAATGTTGATGTAATCTCGAAAATTTTCTCACGAGGCCGAGATGCCCAGTTGGGCGAAGTGAACGTAAATCCGCGGTCGACACCTGCGTCGTAGGGGCGTAACTCGACCCGGTCATAACGAAGCCATGTACCGTTTGGACAGAGAGAATACGAGTCTACTCCGACAAACCAATCTGGACTGGGAACAATGCGAATGGCGATTGATGCCTGAAAAGTTTGGTAAATGTAAAAAACAGGGCTGCAACAGTAGCAAAAGCGTATTGCTAAGCCTAAGCCGAAGCCTACGCAAAAATTTAATATAAAGCTTAAGCTTACTGTTTTACAGTCCTGGTAAAAAAACGACCTGCCCCTGATCTACGCAAAGTCCAACTGATTGCACTGTCAATTAACTTTACCTTGCAAAGATTTTATGGTTGACTACATTTCACGAACCTTACTGTAGTGATCCGAATAACAGGGAGTAATCAGTGGGGGTCCCTATTTAGACTCATCAATAGGATTCTGTTAAGTGTCCGTAAGCGGACATAGAGTCCTTAAACCCTAATTAGAGTCTATAAATTTTAATTATCTCTAATTGTAGTGCATGGTAAACTTTATTTCTAAGACAAAACAAAGAAAATGTTAACAGTCCAGCTAAATATTGTACTCAAGAAGCGGATGACGAAAATAGTCATAGTCTCTCTGTTCATTCATTGTTTGTATCACAGAGGATGCATTTCCAATCGCCTTTGGTCCCATAGTAAGTTTTGTGACCGCAAATTTATTGATGGAAGTTTTTAAATTGTATTTTAACAAAATAGCCGAAGTTAAGAGTGCGCTTTTTACAATATTGTCTAAATAAATAATACTTGTAAACGTAGTTACGCGTTGCGCAATACTTTACAACCATTCTCTTGCTTATCTTACGCCCGCAGTGCCGTTTTGCCAAAACGATATTACTTGGTGGCCTCGGTTAAAAGCTTGCAGTTTGTTATATTTAGTGCTACGCACAATCAATTTTGATTTGGCAAATACATCGAAGAAAATAAGCAATATTCACGCATTGTTTTTATAACGCAGACTGGTGTTGTCTGAATTTTTTTCAATATTGTTAATGTTGGAATATTGCTCAAAAATATTTCAGTCATCACGCCTAATATAGTGCGTTGAGTTAATTAGTGCGAGTCGTTAGTGGAGTGTTTTCTAATTTTACCGTTGAGTAGTTTCCGGTCGCAGTGAAATCAGCCGACGTTTCGCCAACACCATCAATAATCGAAGGACCATAAAACGCATCGTAAACTGCATTGAATCCTTGTGTGTCATCCATGTCCAGCTGATTCGTTTCGCCGTTTAGTGCGAACTGTTTAAATCCATCTGACGATATTGTACCCGAGGACCATAAGTGATAATCGGTGCCGTGCGAACGCCCTATAAACAATCACTCATATTTTTGTCAGGACGGTAATGTTTCTAGAAATATTGCAGTGCTGAAGAAATTTTGTTAACCCTTTCTCACATGAATATTTTCTATTTCCCGTGAGACCTAACTTTATGCTATGATTCGAACTCCAGTGACTGGAGTGGGAGGCGTATACCATCACCACTCAGCTATAGGAGCTCGACGCTCGAGCCCGAGGGGGCTCTCACGTCTTGTGGTGATTTAGTACTATGTATACGTGTTGCAATTGTTAAACACGGTGCGATATATACTATTTAACGTATATACACTGCACTCAGTTGCCTACAGGCAACTCAATGTGAGAAGGGGTTATAGATAGTAAACTGAAAATTTTTCGCTTCTCACATGAATATTTTCTATTTCCCGTGAGACCTACTTTTATGCTAGGATTCGAACTCCAGTGACTGGAGTGGGAGGCGTATAACATCACCAATCAGCTATAGAAGCTTGACGCTCGAGCCCGATGGGGCTCTCACGTCTTGTGGTGATTTAGTACTATGTATACGTGTTGCAATTGTTAAACACGGTGCGATATATACTATTTAACGTATATACACTGCGCTCAGTTGCCTACAGGCAACTCAATGTGAGAAGGGGTTATAGATAGTAAACTGAAAATTTTTCGCTTAAAGATAGTAAACTGAAAATTTTTCGCTTAACCCTTTCTCACATGAATATTTTCTATTTCCCGTGAGACCTACTTTTATGCTAGGATTCGAACTCCAGTGACTGGAGTGGGAGGCGTATACCATCACCACTCAGCTATAGGAGCTTGACGCTCGAGCCCGAGGGGGCTCTCACGTCTTGTGGTGGTTTAGTACTATGTATACGTGTTGCAATTGTTAAACACGGTGCGATATATACTATTTAACGTATATACACTGCGCTCAGTTGCCTACAGGCAACTCAATGTGAGAAGGGGTTATAGATAGTAAACTGAAACTTTTTCGCTTAAAGATAGTAAACTGAAAATTTTTCGCTTAACCCTTTCTCACATGAATATTTTCTATTTCCCGTGAGACCTACTTTTATGCTAGG